>JALPQI010017877.1:0-28316 GCA_025490895.1 Thaumatotibia leucotreta
AGACGAATGCGGCGTGAGCTGGAACTACATTGCGTCGAAAGTTTGACGTTTAATGTATGAACTTCGTATTCTCTAACGAAAAACAGCGACGAACTCGCCCACAAGCTCGCTCACAGCCTCGATTCCTAATGTCAAATCAAACAGCTAGGATTTTAGACAAGGCTGTCTCGACATCGAGCTCGTTGACGAACGCAGCGTCGAATGTGTCAATAAGAGAATAGCATAGCTGTTGTGGTTTAGCCATGATCTCTTAAATGCGTCTTCCATAACAATTTTAAGCAATACTAACTTGTACGATAGCTCATGACAACGAAAATGAGCCTGTTTTTACATCAGAGAATATTTCTGTCTCGATAATGTGGTTGGTATTGCCACCAGTGCTTTAAGGACGGACAGAGAAATAACGCACTGGGATTCGAACCCAGAGCCTCTATAGTGTACTGTGAACCACGATAAAGTGTTGCCTCCTTGTCACACTTACGTACGAATTCACAAGTGCGAGAGAGAGGCAAAACTATGTGGTTCGCAGTAGGGCCCATAGAGTATATTGAATAATAGTGTATAGAGTTATCAGTCAAGGTTTTTGCTTGCAGCGCCATCTATTGATGATTCACGGCAACTTTTCTCATATATATACATATATATATCTATATATATATGAGAAAAGTTGCCGTGAATCTATATATATATATATATATATATATACAGGGTGGTCCAAACCTTGACGTCAAAAAAATTTTTTTAGGTTCCCTACGTCATGGGCTATCAGAATATACCCCATGTATGTTAGCCGATTTTTTGTAGTTTTCGAGTTATGAATTTTTGAAATTTTTTTTGAGTAATTCTGGTATGAAGAAATTTATTGATAAAAAAAAAACTATTGGGTTTTTATAATATTTTCTTTTTGTAAAAGTATTACTACAAATAAAGTATTTACTGACAAAAAAATTAGCGTCCTCACTTTGATACAAGTAGGATAAAAATACCAAATTCAAAATTTTACGTTAAAAATGCATGAAAATAGCATTAATGTACGTAAATAAAAAAAATAAAACAAATCCCAAGGATTTTTGGTAATGTAAAGACTGCCCTAGACCTTGAACCTTAGTAAAAGCAAAAAAAAAGTGATACTTAATAATGAGGATTTTTCGGAGTAGTCGGTCAAATAAACTTAAAAAAGCTTAAAAAGCTTAAAATTTTAATTCATATTACAACTGACAATATCTTGTAGAAGACTACGCATGAAACATAGCTTATGTATCAAATCCTGTCCAATAAAGCGTAGGTATGATAAAAAATACATTGAAATCTGTTAATCGTTCAGGAGGTACGACGCTACGGACAGATATATAGGTATATGAAACAGTTCAAAATATTAACATATTTTTACCAGTCTTAAAAAAACAGTAGCCGCATTGCACAGTTTTCTAATGTCGGCGACCGGAGCTCGTGGTACATTTCCATCTTGAAACGGTTTTTGCGAATGGCTTCCAATAACATTCCATGCATATATATGCGTTTTGAGTAACATTCAAATGCTCACGCACTTTACCACAATTAGGTAAACAACACATTTAACCGCATCGCACCATTTTTACAAAAATCCAATCCATGTACAGTACATACATGGAAAATCACAATTATAGAAGTCCAGAACAAGCACCGTCGTTGTATGAAATCACTAAAATAATATCGTTTCGGTGCACTTTCAGTTCAAGCATCAAAACCAAATCAAGCAAAGCATCAAATCAAGACAACCAATTGAAGCGAAAATTTAATTATGGCCGCTCTTGCAAAAACATTCCGTTCATTCAATATATTTTTTAAATGTATCTAAAATATTTGTAGCTGAAGAATTCAAATTGGACAAAAGTAAAAATACAAGTATAGCTAAATTAATATTTCATTTCTCTATGTATGAAACAAAAATATTTTGAGAGCCAAGTAATGAAAAAAACTAATACTTTGTCATTTCTTTCGTTTTGTCAACTGCGCGTAACGGAAAAGAAAATAGTGGCTGTACAGATAATACAAGATCTTGAAATTGATATCAACGCCCTCTAACGTTGATTTACGGAAGCATATCCGATGACGTTATAAGTACATCAAATTCACTATTTCCACTAAGTGAAAACACCGTGGTAGGGCCTCAGTAGTCTTATGTTTGTCGAAGATACCGAAAAGGACGCGTAGCACGATAAACTTACAGCGACCATCATAAGCTCCGGAGTTCAGGACCTCCAGATTCAATTCCAGATTTCATCACTATTTTATGACTATTTTTGTTACTTCATGTGTATGTATATTTCTATTTGACTTTTAACCTTTTTTTTTTCTTTTTGTCTGTACATGGGTGTGCTGCCTGAAATAAAACTTTATTTATTTTATTTCATTTTTATTTTTAATGTCCGTTCCGTACCCACACCCACTAAAGCGACCATCAAGTAAGTAAAAATAGAACAACAAGTCACCTGGTTTACTCGTACATAAGTAGGTACCTACTTATAGCCTGGCAAGCAAGTTTTTTTGTAAAAAAACTGTGCGAAAAACAAAATAATGTATGGACACTGCTAACCCCCAGCACGTACATTTTGAATTTTATACCTCGTCAGTCAGAATCTGTGCAGAAAGTGAAGTCGTCTAGCTATCGGCACCATGCGTTCCTACACTTTTCATTTATTTTATTTTAAATACGTAAAATAAAATAAATGAAAAGTGTAGGAATGCATGGTGCCGATAGCCATATAGCCATATATCCATAGTTATGAAACAAACGGTCATCCATAAACAAATTCTTACAATTCCTTAACTTAATTGTAGACCTGTTTTCTATAATGGAATATAAATTTAACAAACAGGATGATGTACAATATAAGTTTTTGTTAGTACATTACTTATTTATAATAGTACATTACGACACAAGTGCGAAAAACGTGAATTTCGTTTTTGCACGTGTCTCGTACGACGTTTTTTAGTACAGATGGCCCTCCGAAGTTTTGGACCTGACGTAAAATGACCCACTTCTCGCACTAGAGCCTAAAAAGTACACCATCTGTACTAAAAACATTGTTTTGTCCATAGTAAACATCCGGACATCATGATTTTTGTTAGTTGGTCATCTCTTATTCCTACCCTCGCTCGGGCTCGGACCGCATTTGGAATCGCTGGATTGAACCGGCGACACGTGTACCATAAATCCGGCTGCCGGAAACGGTCCGCGGAAGACCTTGTTGACTTGGGTGATGCCACTGTTATAAAACATATATTTTATGTGCAAAAAAGTTGAAAGTTGTGGATTGACGATCTAGTTTTGTGTGGGCCACACATGGTTTTGTTATAGTCCTTACTTACACATTTTAATAAGCAGTGTGTAAATACAATATGTACGATATACAATGTGCCCATGAGGAAATGGAAAAAATTCAACAGCGGATTTCTGACCAAATTTGAAGTTAAAAATGTCATATGAAGTTTTCTGGATTCAGTCTATTTTAAGAGAAAATTTGATTTTTTCTCAAAACTGTTTTAGACCTTTACGCTATGATAAACGCATTTTAGGTAACGATTTTGTCACATGTTGTCTTATTCTTGTCACATTTAATTGACAGACATGAAATGTAAAAAAAACTTTAAAGTGCATTTTTTGCGATAGTTTGATTAATAAAATCCTTTTTTGGGTATTAAGGCATTCAAAACATCAAAAAAAAAACTTTTTTTCAGATTTGACCAAAACTCGTATAACATTTTTTGCTTGTTTTAGTCTCAGTAATATGCTGTTAAAATTTTTCCCTTTCCTCGTGGGCACCTTGTATGTGGCTACATCTCACTTAAATTAAGTAATTTAGGTATGGAACCCACACACGCATAAAATATTCTCAATGTCAAAGGTCCAGTTCTAAAGAAATCTCTAAAATTATGAGATAAGTAGACTAGGTATGTTCACACTTATGTATCATCTGATTATTTTTGAAATAATTATGTAAGTGACCTGTATAAGAAGATTAAAAAATACTATCTAAATCACATTTTACTAGGACTCGTTCTTTATTTATGGATTTAATAAAATCGTCTCGATAATAGGAAACAAGGGCCTACTTTCCCCTCATTCATACACAAAATAACCCCCTTTGTCTACGTCACAAGTAGATCGCACATACAGCTATCTGAGCCCCATCTATGCCCCCTATGTAGACGCTCATAACATTTGACGTATGCGTTAATGAAATGGAGTGTGTATTTATTGAGTTAATTAAACCCGTCTTCAAGCCTCGGGCGATAACTCCTCGCGTTGCTTACCGCCTGGTACTTTTAGTTCAATGTCAACTACTTACCTGTACCAGTCAGTTGCGTTTTTTTGCTACTGTGCTTAAAATGTCTTAAGTATCCACTTTAAGATTATTATTTTAAATGCTATGTCATCACACATAAAACTCAAAATCGTATACAATACCAATTAAAATTAATCGTTGAAGGCATCTTGAATAGTGTGGGCGTTTCTTGAAGATGCGAAGAAGTAATTGTTAATACTCTTGAGTGTTATGACACCCTGGTATTCGTAGTTCAACTTCAACTATTTACTTCTATAGTTGTAGCTAGATAAACCTATTTTGGTAGGTTAAATTAAAACCATATGATATGATTAATAAAACATATAAGATAAAAACTGAATGACCTAGATACAAGACTAGTCAGAGTAATTTTATTGGAAGAAAAGTAACATAAAGTACAAGACTTGACATTAAACTTTATATATTATTTTAATGGGACCAGATGAATAAGAAGTAGGTACCTACATACACACACACAACAAATGAGCACACATATACATATAAATTATACACATGCATGCATTTCTTATAAAAAAATATCCACTTAAAACAAACGACACAAGTATCTACTTATAAAATAATATTGGCATCCTCCAATGTTGTATTTACATATCTCTATATTGTATATAATATTAATTTCGTTATATCAGAAGATTAAGTTCTTTGAAGGTATGTAGGTATGTGAACGAATCTTAATTTTAACAATTCATAACAATAATGAGATATTATTAGGGAAGAAACTCGTATTTAACGTTTGAAGAATCGACATACAACGTCTAATGAAGCGACACTAGGGTTGTCAACTTCGTGGTCATATTTAATATTTAGTTTGTTATACCTTGGAAGATCAAGGCAGCGACAAAGGCAGCTACTTATAGAGACTTTTTTATTCGACACTTTTTTACTACTGACAAGTTGGTTTCACACGATCTATTCTAAAGCGAGTCTTTTCTTCCCTAATAGAAGTGAACAAAGTGGTATGATGATTGATTAAATATTAAAATAAACGATTTTTAAAATTATTATTCTTTTAATAAATACAATTATATTTCATCAGTCATCACTTAAATATAGTACAAATATTTTAAAATAAAATTATTCTAGATAAAACAAATATTAAAGTTTCTACAAACAATTAAAATTAAAACTAACTTAAAAACAAAAAAACTAAAAATAACATATTATAATTAGGAAAATAAGCCGCCCATCGTCGTTCCGGGTGCAAAAGTGCCCATAACACTCGCAGCGTTACCGCGTTGAATAGCCATGGACACTGACATTTAAGGTTCAAATTGATTGGGTACTAAGTGTTTGTTTGTTTTAATTTTGTATTTTTGATATCAAAAGTACAAAAAATTAAAAAAAAAACACATTTTTATGATAAAATATATTTTATCCCACAAAAATTGTTAACATGATTTTTAATTTTTTGACAATATTTCAGATGGCTTGCGGCAGTACTTCTACTTATAATTTCGAAAAGTGTCCATACAAGTATTTAATTATGTATCCCTAGACAATCTTTTACAACCCCGCCTTAGGCAAAATCGAAAAAATCATTTTTCGATCCACCCTAATGGACAGCCGTTGCACCAGGAACGACTCTGAGCGAGGATGCTCTCCTTTTTGTCGGAGACGAGAAAGATTTTTAAAAACGTACCTATATATAACATGATTAATGTTAAAACCGTAAAAATATATCTTTTATTTTTCATATAAGTGGTGAACATCTGTATATGTCACACGGTATCAAAATGCTTGAATCCCTCATGAGGCTCCGGATTTCACTTTAAATATTGTTGAATACATCGCTTTATTCGGGCTTCGATGAACGCCTCACCGGAAATAATATAATTTGGTCCTCACCGAAAATAATATAATTTGGTTCCCTTGTTACAAAATCTACTATTGCTAGACTATAATTATATTAATTATACGCTGAAATACATTTCGAAAGTTCGTATAATTAGGCTGCGTTTTGTTTCTATTTTCATAAATAGTATTAACTTTGTTTATCGTTAAATTTATTAATATATTATATTGCAAATTCAACAAAAATTCAAATGTGTAGGTATGTGATAAAAAAAACTGTTTTTTTATCTGTAACAAAAAGCCTAATTAATCAAACACGTATGCATTTATGTACACGATTTTCGATCCCTGTACGAGTATAAACCATTTTCTGAAAGTTTTACAAATAAAGTAACGATATGCCACCGCCCAAATAAATTAGAACATGCGTAGGTAACTAATAATAATACCGCGCGTAAGTCTAATACGGGCGATCAATTAAACCAGGCATGGGAATCATCAGTGTCATCATGGATTACGAGGTTTTTTTAAGTTATACTTAATTACGACCCTACAGTTTTTTTTTTAAGATTTTCGGAGCAGCAATGTAGGTACAAACATTTGTTATTATTGATATGGCAGTTATGTCATCTGCTTTTGAAATTAGCTGTCAACGAGCGTTTAACTTGAGTGTGTTGTTCTACATTGCGCGCCGAATTATTTTGTATGAATAATTTTGTTGCTCTAATTTTAAGTAAAGTATAAATAAAGGTGTTAGTTTAGGACATAAAAGTACCCGTTAAGAGCTTCGCCCGTATTAGAGTTACACCCTGTATAAGAACATTTTCTAAAAGCCTCCTTACATTAGTCGCTTGAAAACATATACGTTCACGATTGACAGCCCTACCTTCAGAGCTCAATTCATTAGTGGAATATATGAGTGCGTGGTCGCGGAGATTAATTTCCAGAGAGTTTTCTTCATTACCCGCCGTGTTGTGAAGGAACTTCGGAGCCAGTAAACAATCACAAATTGTTATAAACTTTTATGAAAACAATGCTAAACATGTTGGCTGTTTGTAACTACTTTTGTAGTTGCTACATTACATTAGCTTTAAGTGGTTTAAAGTGTTTTATTTTACTTTTTTTGTCTATTTCACTATAGTACATTTCGATGCAAGTGAAAAAAAAATTTTTTCTCACGAGGATGATAGTTGGAGCCCGAGTGAAACGAGGGCGACAATCACCCGAGTTATAAAGAAGTTTTGACACGCGTATCGAACCACTTTTTTCATAACAAGTGCCTTAAAAAGAGAAATTAACGCATGCGAAGCGTGCGCAAAGTTTACTTTTCCGCACTAACTAGGAAAAATAGGTATATACATTTTAGCCGTCTTTTTCTTTTATATCGTAGGCGGAAAGGATAGCGATAATTTTAACTCACGGATATATTAAGTCTTATCATATCTACTATAAGAACGAAAGGAACAAACGATACTTATCGGCTTGCTAGTTACTTTATGAATAAGGGCGTAAATATCTATGAAAGGCCTTTAGTATTCAATGCTACTACTCTCAGTGTCGGTACAATTAAGTACTCCTATCCTATCGCAATCTTCGAAATCCGGCGACGAATATTTGAATAATAAATAAATAAATATCTTGGGACATCTCTCACAAAACGACCCAGTCCCACTGTAATCTCAATTAAGGCTTGTAATGTGGATACTAAGCAACGATATACGTATAAATAGATATACTTAGGTATATACAAGCCACGACCAAGGAACAAATATTTGTGATATTTGTTCCTATTTAGGTATACTACATCGCATTATACACAAATAATGCTGACGCCGGGATTCGAACCCGAAATCTACAGCTTCGTAGGCAGGGTCACTACAAACTAGGCTATGGAGGCTCATAAAATTGAATTTTATGATTTTCAAAGTTCGCGATTACATGCCTATACCGATACGGATTAGGCTACTGGAAGCGTCATAACTAGAGCAATAACTTGATAAAATGGTAAGCATTTCACTGTAAGTTCTTACCTATTTATCAGTTACCAGCTATAAACAAATCAATGCTGTTATCTAAATAGCCTACAAGTTGCCTCATCTCAATTCCTGTTATCCAAATATTCAAATACACCATATATCACGCCGGCAGCCCCAGTAATGGAGACGTGCTACAAACTATAATTCCCTATCTAAATGCACCGTCGACAGGCATAAACAATTGAAATAATTATCAGGATAAGCCTCCGGATCAACGGAAAGCCCTCGAGGATCCAACCCTTCTGAGAACAGCTTGACAGCATCTTATGCAAATTCACAAAACTTAACTAACCTATGTACCTATCGTATAAACCCGCCATTCAAAAATCCCAATATAAACCTTAAACCCTCGCACACAAAACTCAAAGCACCCTCTGCGGTTTGTGTTATAAGCTGTTTTGTTATAACTGTGCGTTTCTTGTTGCTCAATTGGCCCCACAGTCTACGATATGGTAACCCGTGTTTCGTTTAGTCTTGAACTGCGCTGAGTAAATCACTTGTTCCGACGGATCGACAGGAAGATGAATGACGTGCGATGTTTATTAGCGAGTAGATTGCGTTTCGGATTGTGGATGTTATACTTACCTATACTTGGAGATATAGGCAGCGTATAACGGTTAAATCGGAAAAACTCGGTAGACTTGTGTGTATACCGGTTTCCTAAAGGTTACTAAGAGGTTATTTGTGACCTACTTAATATTTACATACAGTCCTGTCAAACTATTTATATGAAAATTCAAGGAAACATTGAGGGTTTTCTCGAAAATGTATTCCACTAGTTGGAGCCACTTAGCCGTAAGGTCCTGCAAAGAAACACAATTATCTAGTCCCAAAGAAAAAGTACCTAACTAGAAGGTATTTTTATTTTTTTATATAATTTTAGTAACACGTACGATAAATTTCAACACGAAACTATAGGCGCTCTGAGAATTTAGACAAGTTTCTGGACCTGACGCCTCAGTGCATTTACGCGATTGTACCAACAAGCTGTTCAACAGAGTCAAAACACTGTAGGAACTTTCAAATGAGTAATGAAAATTATGACACCGATTTTGAAAACGCTAGCGAAATGTTATAGCAAACGCAAGATCTCATTACAATACATTGAGGTTTGGAGTCGCTGAACTTAACTAGCCCACGCTGTAAAATTCTGCGAAAAGTTACAACATTTCATCTCAGTGCTTGTTCACTATTAGTATACTTTATTAGTAAACACAATATCTTCGTTACAGTCGTATTTTATGGGATAAAATATATGGGGAATAGCTCGCATAGTGTGGAATCTGAGATGGCGTATCTCAATGTTACACATCGATCTCTGGTATATTACACAATATACAAATATCACATGCTCGCCTGTCAGGCCTACTACCGCGCAAATCGAAATTCGTAAATTTCGAGAATATTTATCTGTCACTCAAACGAAGGCGTCATTAGAGTGAGAGAGACAAATCCTCGAAATTTACGAATTACGTTTTTCACGGTAGGGCCGCAGGTTTGATTTCCTTTGGATATAGTTTAAGAGCATAGGTACTAAATAAAAATGTGCCAAGGTTACCAGCCGATACTAATATCTGTGGTCGGAACGATGGGTGCAAAACTTTAACAAAACTTTACTACAGTTAAAATGACCACATATTCCAATTCATATTCGAATTTTCCTGGTTACTAAGTGATTAAATATGATATCTATAAAAGTAATGTTAAAGTTTTGTATCCATAGTTCCTATCTCTGCTAATATTATTATTATATCCTACAATGTTTATTTTTGCCAAGTAGCTGACTTAATAAAGGTTACTAAAAGTTTACATTACACCCGACTCTGAAATTCGATGGCCTATTCTTGAATAAATTAATTTAAAACTAGACTATCCACTTATGCAGCTATTCAGCGGCCCTACCACGAAAAACGATAAAACGATATTTTCTATTGAATGCTGCAAACATACCGTCTGGCCTACAACCGCGAAAATCTAAATTCGGAAATTTCGAGGATATTTCTCTGTCACTAAAACGAAAGCGTCATTATAGTGAGAGAGACAAATCCTCGAAATTTACGAATTTAGATTTTCGCGGTAGTAGGCCAGACGGTATGTTTGCAGCATTCAATAGAAAATACTCATAATCTGAATACTCACTACAAACCTTTCTAATTTGAGTCGTAGGAAGTGGTCACATCAAAAAGATACGCTCCGCCTTCATGGTGGGCCCGTTATACCCGTCATAAAGGACTGATATCATTAACACGCTTTAAAAAGTATTTAAATGGGCTATAAAGATTACTGTAAAGGAGGTAACTAGAATATCAAGCCACATGGCGAAATAATAGTTTATGCCAATGCTCCAAAAAGCATTCAAATATTCGAATTGCACGTGTATTATCAAAGCGCGATTAGAATGGAATTCGAAAGTACTGGTAACACCACAGTGTATAGTCAATCTAGGATATCTTCTTCTTAGTCGTGCACTCTTAACAGAGTGGTCGTGGTCATGTCAAAGTCGATTTTTGCGCCACAGCAGCTCTCGTGATCCGTCGCCATGTGGCTCTATCTTTGGTGGAGTGGGAGCAGTCGTTGATGGTATTTTCTGTGATGGACTTAATGAGGTCCGTCTATTGTGTTGGGGAGCGGCCACGAGATCTTTTGCCCTCGACTTTTCCTTGCACCACCAAACGTTCCATGGAGTTCTCGTTACGGGTTATGTGTCCAAAGAATTTGAGGATTCGCAGTTGAACAACCGATGATAATCTCTCTTTGATTTTTAACTCTTTCAGAATCGAAACGTTGGTACGGTGTGCAGTCCACGGGATTCTGAGCATGCGTCTCCAACACCACATTTCCAGCGCGTCAATCTTGCGACGGTCTTGCATCCTCAGCGTCCACGTCTCAGCTCCGTATAGGAAGATTGGAAAGACTAGGCATCTCATCAGCCGAATCTTTGTGCTTCTGGTTATTTTGCGGTCCTTCCAAATCTTTGTGAGCTTTTCGACTGAGGATCTAGTCACGGCGCAACGTCTCCGAATCTCATCTTCGCAACCACCGGCGTTGGTGATCGTAGAGCCCAGGTATATATAGCTGTTGACGACTTCGCATCCTGCTATATTTTGGACGTCTGGTTGGTTGTTTCTGGCGCGGTCTACGATCAACATTTTGGTTTTGTCGCGATTGATTGCCAGACCAAAATCAAGCGCTGTGGTCTCTAGGAGTCGAAGTAGGGTCTCGATTTCGCTTTTGGTTGACGCTAGATGGGTGGTATCGTCTGCATACCTAAGGTTGCATATTTTCCGGCCTCCCACGGATATTCCCTTGTTCCAATCTTCGAGAACTATACGCATGATATACTCTGTGTATATGTTGAATAGTAGGGGAGATAATATACAACCCTGTCTAACACCAGCTTGTGTTTTGAAGCGTTCAGAGTCGATACCGTCAACTCGGACTGCGGCTGTGCCATCTTCATACAGACGTCTGATGAGGTGTACAAGGTGATAAGGTACACCCATTTCCGTCAGGACCAGCCATAGTTTCCACCACTTGACGGTATCAAAAGCTTTCCTGAAGTCGACGAAGCACACGTAGAGCGTGAGGTTGAACTCCCGAGCTTTCTCGATAATCTGCCGCATTATGAGTAGTTGCTCTCGTGTGCCTCGACCCTTAACAAAACCAGCTTGTTCCGAGGCGATCTCAAGTGACAGGTAAGCCTGAAGCCTTGTGTTGATAATGTGCAACATTATCTTACTGGCGTGGGAAATGAGGGAAATTAATCTATAATTATTACACTTTTTAGTCGATCCCTTTTTATGTAGTGGAATAAATACAGAGTGTGACCAATCGCTCGGCCAGGTCCCAGTGACCCATATTTGGTGACAAATTGTGTGCAGTATGTCTACTCCGATTTCCCCCATAGCTTTAATTGTTTCGATTGGGATTTCATCGAAACCTACTGCCTTGTTCCGCTTAAGGTGCTTAATGGCTGCCCGTACTTCATCTTTCAGTGGCAAAGGCTCTTGTTCCGAAATTGTGTCATGCACTGAGTTGTGTGCTACGATGTTGGATGTCACGTCAGCAAACAGAGATTTACAGTAGTCCTTCCAGACGCCAACGATCTGCCTTATCTCTGTGATGGTGTTTCCTGATGGATCCTCAATAGCCCAAGTTTTCGGTTTGAACTGGCGGGTTATAAGTCTGATTTTCATATGCAAGTCCTTTGTCTCAAACTTTTGAGAATGGCGCTCAACTTCTTCACACACTGATTGCAGCCCTGTATTGCGATCTCGACGACAAGCGGCTTGTATAGTGGCACTCATGTTATTCCCCAACAAACATATTAGCTATAACAGCAACTCATTTAGAATCCTGAGTGATATAGTAGTTTTATAAGACGCATAATAATAGTTTTAGGTGATACTATGGAAATAAACAGTCCTCTTAATACACTGGTGCTAGTAAGGTGATATAATAGACATAAGATTGCATATTGTAACTAAAAGCTGTAATAAGGTGGTATTAACTGCCTTTTTATATGCTTTGGTTACCACTTTAAGGATATTTTAACACTGGAGGTTCTTTTGGGGTGCCCATTTTAACTTACTCGCGCTGTAGCTCTATAATCGTGTTATATTTACCTTTTAGTGCTTAATGCCGCCTACGGTGTTACAAAAGCTATAAAAATAACCTTAAGCCATTTAAGAGTGGTAACATGAGTTCTTATAGCACTTAATAATTTAGTGATACAACAGACATAATTTTCCCTGTTAAATCACTTAGCTTTTTAGAGCTTGAAGTGCTATAACAGCGGTATGGCCGTAGCTCTATACGAGTGTTTACGTGAACATTATTACCACTTAAAGTTATTTTTAACGCTTTGAGGTATAAGATACCTCGCTCTATAACCTTTAATGGTTATCGGGAATACATTTAAAGCTGTCAGTTCTACTTGAGATAAAATTATTACCTTTAGAGTTAATCATGTGTTTAGAACGTGAAACGCCATTTTTGTTTACAAACAAATACAAAAAAATGCTTAAAATATGGTAATAAAGCAGCAATTGTTAAAGTGATTGTTCTTATATTACAATATCTAGTATGTGTAGCATAACCATTCACAAAACTAAAGATTATAATTAACTTACTTACCAAACATAACCTAGGCTACAGTACTTTTAGCATACCAAATTTGTTAAAACCTGTAAATTTACGAGGCGCTTGAAAATTGAGATGTAAAATACCACATATAATGACAGAAAAGTAACAACCGCATTAGAATTTTGGTTGAATTCACTAATACGCGTCGTGAAACTTTGTGTACTCAACTGGTAATGATTTCACAATCCATCAAGTCGCCATTACAAACAATCTTCATTGCACACAACACAAACCGATTGAAATCGTATTAAATATGTATTTTGACATTTAAAACTACACAAACGATTGTCGCTGTAAAAGATTCCATATTGCGACGCACTGCGATTATTTTCACTATAGCAGTGTTCTTGTAACACTTTAAATGGTACAAGATGACATTTTACGCGGTTCGTAGAACTATAAGCGAAAATACTGCTACTCTATCCCTTTATTATCACTCCTGGCAACAATTATCCCTATTGTAGCACTATTGTATCACTAGTTTATCACTATTGCGCATAAAATGAACCACTATAGAACTTCGAGCTCTAACGGCGGTGCCTATTTGCGCCTATAAGAGAGTTATAGCGTGCTATATCGCTAAATTTTAGGCCACACTATTGCTATCAGTGTTTAATCGAAAGAATATACAGCTTTTGTAGAACTAGTTTTATCGCTAAAATGTTAGTTGGGTCAGGTCTTGCACCGTGGCGCCGCTAGCTTTCAAGTCTCTACGTTTCTCTATCAATTGTCATCCAATGTTGTCTCTTTTTAGGTCCGTGACCAGGCTGCGATTCACGCGCAGCATCTTTTATTAACTGTACGGTGGATTTCCAAAGGTTGTCGATATTTCCTTCGCTGCTACAGTTTTCGTGCCAGTGATGCTCTTTCTCTTGAATCGAATGAATAAACGAGTCCTTATCAAGTATTTCAAGACGTTTTACCATTTTCTTGCATATGGGTTTGCGCAATCTAATTCTCATGTTACATATGAGTAGCTGGTGGTCGGACATAATATCGGCTCCCGGTAGTGTGTGTGCGTTGGTTACTGAGCTTCTCCATCTTGTTCTGATCAGTATATAGTCGATCTGGTTGCGGTATTGTCCGTTTGGAGAGGTCCAAGTATAAAGTCTTCGTGGGTGGTGTTTGAAGACCGTATTCATAATCGTAAAGTTGTTATCTGTGGCGAACTGGACAAGGCGCTCTCCTCTATTGTTCCTGCAGCCCAGCCCGTACTGACCTACGATATGTCCTAGATCGACATCTAGAGCGGTTGTTCCCACCTTCGCGTTAAAATCACCAATAACCATCAGTATCTCTCTCTTTGGGATGTTTCCGATACACACTTCAAGTTGGCTATAAAAGTCCTCGATTTCTTCTTCGGTAGCGGCACTTGTAGGGGCGTATACCTGGATGATATTCAATGCGCATGGTGAAGCACTGAGTTTCATAGTAATGGTCCTCTCGTTGACAGGGTTGTAACCCAGGACAGATCCCGTCCAGGACTTGGGTATTGCAATAGCCACTCCGGCAAAACTAGATGATTGGTTTCCTGAGAAAAAGATAGTGTGTTTCTCCAGGTTTCTGTGTCCACTGTCTTTCCAATGTGTTTCGCTTAGCCCAGTTATCACAGTGTTGCATCGCTCTAGTTCTTGATCCAGTACATGGAGCTTGCCGTCGTCGTTGAGGCCTCTAACATTCCATGTTCCGATGCGCATGCCATGGCGTAGTTGGAGTTTGTCTCTTCCAGTAGCATAGTTTCCATGGGGCGTCTGGTCGCCTGCGACCCCATGGCCGGTAACCAATTTCACACCCTGGTTCCCGGACAACACAGAGCGCCGGTCGCTACGCGGATCACATGGCATACCTGTTTTCTTAAACGACTTTTTCATGACTCTCGTGGGATATTAGTGCAGTGGTTTCCCGTTGCCTTCTGCACCATTACTTTTAGGGGGTATTTGGTCCCCAAGGTTTATGACGCCTCTACGGTACAGGTTGCTCTGCCGGGTGTATGGTTATACCGCCATCGCTCGGTCGCCAGAGCCCCGTTGGTTCTCTAGCAGGGAGCACCACGGCAACAAGTTCGTCGCCGCCGCCATCCGGCGCGTGCAGGTGGGGTTGACAATAGGGCCGGTGTAGGTGTTATTCCGATCTCCCCTTACTCCCCTAATATAACTATTATATATCTAGGATATATAATAGTTATATTCATATATTCATAGTTTAAATGCATAAACCTACAGAAAATAGATTAATTATTCATCTATAAACAACTCTTTTCTTGATGGGTAATGTTGTGTTGTTTGTTGTGTCAACAGTACTTTCGAATCCCATCACTAAACGCGTTTTGATAACAAAGAGAAGCTTGGAAACCGTGAATCTGTAGTTCAAAAATATACTCAAGTACTGTTGGTAAAACGATCGGGTATTATATTATGTCAATGTGGAGTCGTTTCTGAGGCGTTTCAGGCGATACTTTACTTAGTACATATGAATAACTACTAGTTAATACGTCTAGGCTCAGTTCAGACAGCCAAGGTAATTAAAGTAAATATGTAGAAAATCCTGACAATCTTCTTGAATACCCATATAAACAGCAAAATAATACGAGTAGATGTCTACCGATGGACAGTTTGCCTGTCTAAAAATTCGATAAAAGTTTTAGTTCAAAATAGAGTAACCATTGAAATAGTAATAGCTCCTGATAAACTCAGCTGTACTGTTAAATCACCTCATTTAACATCCACTAAACACGCCAACAGCATTAACCTGTACGAGTACATTGTAACTAACTTTTTACCGACGCGGCCGCAAAACAATCCCATAACCCAGCCGTAAAACGGAACGATTGCTAACTGCTCTTCAAAGCGTCGGGTAAACATCATTGTACCCGTGTATCGTGCCGTGACTGCCGTGTACCCTATAATCGTACTCATGTGTAAAGGTTATCGGTCACTTATCCAAGCGCTTTAAATATCTGCTGTTGCAATCACGCATTCGATTTTTATACCTATTCCGGCAAGCATGTAGCGGGAAAACCTCCTGCGACATAGTCTTCATCTTGATGAAGACTATATCGATACATGCGGGAAAACGGCGACCCCGAGTAGCAAGACTCGGGGTCGCCGTTTTCCCAGTAGGCTTAGCACATGATTGGTGCGACAGTATGTCGCCGCGAGATAGATCTCCTGTCCTTAACTAGCTATAATTAACAAAAGAGGGATGGATAGTCTATCTCGCGGCGAGATACTGTCGCGCCAATCATGTGCTAAGCATACTGATCACGCAAAAGACCTCCCTTTGGGATCTAGTAAGCTTTTATTTGGTTTTATTTAGTTAGCTTTGTGCAATCGCAAATTTTTTTACTCACTCCATACTTTTCTTAGTTTGTTCATTGTAGAAAAATACGAGTAAACTTGATATCTCCTTATGCCCTCCCCCCCTAGCGTGAACTTTCGTAATTTTAAGTCCCGCTGAGTTTCATCCTGGATTCCTCTCGGGTCAGTGGTGTAGGGTTAGAACCGGAAGTAGTTTTTATTTGTTATTTAGGTTAACTATTCAAAATTGCCTGTAGCTGGACTAACTTGAATAAAGAATCCTTTTACTTTGACTTTGGATCACTCAGGAGCACCTCTCTTTAGGGACTAACATGTCCACGAGCGATTGTAACTATGGTTAAACGGGACTAATGCAACGATGAAGTCAATGTAACTAATTCAATCGAATCTTACCTAAGTTACACACATTATGTCGCTTTTTATAAATCGAACAAGGTTCTATGCTCCAAAAGTTGGATCTTACAAATAATAAAAGAAGTTTTAGTAAGCTGGATTTTCTTCATGCTTGCATTAGCCCCAAGTTAGCTATATTTCAAATTGAAGCAGTACTCAATTCGACTGCCATTTATTACTTTTTTTAACAATAAAATTAGAAGGTCCGTGTCGGTTGTCATGTGAGCGTTAACCCTTCCCTCACCGGCCATTACTTTTCAGCGGAAGTGTTCCCCGGTGAATAATTGAGCAGACAGGGAGATGGACCCGCGAAAATATGACATTCCGGGATTTACTTCCAGGTAATGGTGACGTGTTGACTGTTAAATGACGTGCTTGGTTAACTCTTGACAGCGGTCACATTGTGAATGTGTCTTTATAAGGGTTGTTATTTTGTTTGAGTGTTTGTATGCGTGAAATTTTGATAAAATGCTTTGGGACGAAGCTGCTTTTTCAAGGGTGCGATTGTTTTGTGCGTTAATCATAGCGGTAGACGCATGCGTTTGACGTTTACAGACGTGGCATTAACTCAGACGTGGCAAACCTATTGCCTATAGCTAACGCTGCGTTTGACGCACAAAATCACAAAACAACCCCGCGCGCTCAAGTCATGTTAGAATTTGACTACAAAATTAAAACGTTTTAACTATTGTTCTACGTAACTTATACCAATGCTTTCCATATATTATGAACCTCGGTAAGTGTCCTTAAGCTCCCAGCTACCGGATATGTCCTTGAGCTACATCCAAGACCACCGGCGAATGGGCAGCAGCATCCTTTGAAATACGGTGTACTCATATATGTAACTGCGATCGCCGACACTCCTGCAAAGCTTGGCGATTACGGCAATTACCAACTGAAATGAAATGAAATGAAAAATGTTTATTTGATGCTAGAAATAGAAACAAAAAGAAAACTTAATCTATGCTAAATCTTAATCTAAGTACAAAGCATCAAAATGGATGCCACTCAGCATATGCCGATAACTAAAGGGTTTTAGTTATGGCGCTGGTTTTCAGGGCAACCAGAAATATCATTGATGAATTAACACTAATCTGTTGACGTAATAAATAAATTAGTATGGGAATGAATTACAGTTAGAGTTAGCACACTGCGACTTAATAAAGTGCGCATAGTAAACAGTGTGAGCAAATTCTATAAGCGATCTGGAGAGGCCTATGTAATGTAATGTCAAGCAGTGGACGTCTATCGGCTGAGAATAATTCTAAATATTAGAAGAGAGCTTACAAAGATAAACACCAATGAATTAATTTACGGGGATCCTATAATCCTATAAGCAACGAAAACATTCGGCGCATGACCGGACATGACCCAACGACCACCGGCGATACTTCCAACACGTTTTTATATGAACATAGCTACCTGATCATCGCAAAAAATTACAACTCAGATTGAACAAAACCACAACCCAAAATTATTCAAAAACGTAAGAGTATTTGCTTTTGCATTTTAGGTATTGGTGTTGATGCTAATGACTCGCCTAAGATGACATTTGACAGGACATTTTGATCACTAGTTTAGGCACATCTAATAGATACGTTTTTTAACATGCACTATGTTAAGATTAGAATTGTACATTCTGGGCAAACTCACTCCATCGTAGGCCACGTCTCTTGGCTAGTCTGTGGCCATGAGTAAGCCTATTTCAAATAATAAAAAAAAAAACATTGTTGAAATTAGTTATTTGTACAACATGAGAGCAAAGTACGTATTTGATGCGAGTGTCAGTTTTGAGTCTTGAGCGTAGCGAGAGACTCGAAAGACAAGAGATTCAAATAACTTTTTTTTTTGTGTTCTATTGACGAAGCCTGTTGCGGCTATTGTCATTAGTGAGTATGACGAAGCTTGTTGCTGATTCCATTTTGTAGCATCTTGACGAAGCCTGCGGCGGATTTATTATGTGTAAATTGAGTTCCTATTATGAAATAAATAAATTATTTTTTTTCATTATCTAAAAAAAAAAAACTTTGGTCTCAAGTTGTACATACAACTTTTCACCTCAGCATGGAGAAAAGGAAATAAAATAACTTCAGCAGGGAGAAAAGGAAATAATAATAATATTAAATCATTTATTTAATCAAAATTAGTTTTAGTACATATCATTATTGGTACATACCAGTGTTGAGGTACCATTCTTATCTCTTAGGTTAACATTTTGATGAAAAAATTTTTATAAAACAGTTATAATTATTTAGAAATGAACTCGTGTCGAATTTCTGAACGCGATTCTGACTCGCCTAGTACCACGATATCCGTCCGTTTTAAAACGGCTGTCTTTCTCTCTGTCACACTTATATATAAGAGCGATAGAGAGGTGGAATGACGGACGCCAATGTTATGTATGCTTGGTGGTAGGGGCCATATGCCGTTCGGATACAAGGAATCGGGTCCGATAAAACGCGTCGTCTAATAGAACTGGCTGAATACGCTAGGATGCCATGAACGAAAAAAAAAATGCATATTATGACAATTTATAACGTAACATTTTTCATCTCTGTCTTTTTACTAACAAGTGAAAGAAACAAAAGAAAAAGTTGAAGTCTAAACGTCATGGAAAACAACATTCACTCAGTGAGCAAAATCGCACTTTGCTCACTGATTTCGCGAATCAAAAGAAGTCTTTTCGAGCTGCTGAGGTGAAAAATTTATTCTTATTCTTAATGCTCATTAATTTCGACATTAAATTTAAGAAAACATAATGAGAACAGTGCCTAAATAAGCGGCTTAAGTTACTTGAAAAAACTTTATTGACATATAGCTGCGTTGAACTACGTAATTTTTACGGTACGCCAGTTTGTCTATCTGTCCGCAGGTTAGGTCAGTAACCAATTTGTACTATGAATTTGCAATTTGGTATAAAAATTCGCTGCCCGTAATGTAGGGACATTTTTTTACTAAAATCGTACTGTGTCTGGTGGTTCAATATGACCATCTCTGATTCAGTTCTAGCAGCTCCGCGTCTCGATAGGATTACGAAGAGGAATCGAAAACTTAACCTTAACTCTATGATAAGTTATTAAGACCGGAAATTATCCTATTAATTACTGCACCCAGGTAGGTCCATCTGCAATAAAAACGGCCACGACCGGGCACGGCCCGACCACCGGCGCCCTTCCGCGCGGTTTTTGTGGCACAACTTTATACTTCCGGGTCGGACATGTGAATAAACAATGTTTTGTAATAAATTAAGCCATCGTAGCTTTGAGGATTTAGTAATGGAGTCGGCTTCATATCGTTTCCCCTCTGCCAAAGACTTTGGCCAAGAATTTGTACATTGACCAAACCTGTTTATAAAAACTATTTCATTAATCGATTCTTCGCAGTCTTGTAATCGTTATGTACCCGTAACAAGCTCCGTCAAAATGCCTGTATGTGCTATGTATGGATTCAAAACTCGTTCAAATACATCATGCATACAAAATATGAGATACCATTTCATATCTTGCCTTTATTTGTTTATATTACAACATTTTATTACATAAAATTGTTCAAGAAAATCAAGTACCAGCGAATCGATAGCAAAATCGGTTTCAAAAATATCGCACACAATTCGTATTTTCATTTTTGACTGATGGAGAAAGTTTGACATTTATTGTATTCTCGTATATAAGGTTAATAAGGTCTACCCATCTTTAAATTTTGTAGGAAATATCAGACTTAGTGAATCAAGTAAGACAGAAGACTCTGCCTTGGTCTAATGTTAAGCTTATATGTAAGCCAATAAGGTTGAATATTTATTGCGCTTATTTGGAATACGTATTACGCGCGAAAATACATAGTGATGTGAACGTTACTCTTTATGACACAATGTCGAGAGTAGGTATAAAATGTCGAGATACGGACACTTAGTACGGTCAAATCGTACATAATTTTACCCTAAACTCGCAAATCAAGTAGTATCGCTGCATTTTTGGTATGTTGTTTAGACAACATAGGACAGTATAAAACCATATTTTGCAAGCAAAAAAAAGTTGTGCTAGCTGGGAAGTACGTGAAAAACTGCGAAATTTACGGCCATTTTTTAGTTTCTGATTTTTATTTAAAAAACCTTACGTTTTTTGATATCATATGTAAGTAAACGTTTAAAGACTAATAAATTTCCAACAAGTTGAACTAACATGCATTTCCGTAGGTCTTATAGTTTCAGAGATTCGAGACTTTAAAAAGTACCCCTTTTTGTAAACTAGATAAAATTTTGTGTTTTGCTAACGTTTTCGACTTAATATCGCCTCACCTAATTATGCTACGAAAAACATGCAATAATGACCTTATAGCGCACTTAATATTCTTTCATTTAAGGGTAAAATTAGGTCAGTGAACTTTGTAGTTGAAAGTATAAACCCGAAATTCCAAAGGCAGGAGGCCCGCTATCTAAGTTTTTCATACAAATCGCAAGTCGAGTTGCAAAGCTGCAATTTTGGTATATTATAAAGGCCTTATAGATATATACGAAAATGCATATTAAAAGAAAAACAAAAAAATAATTTGGACATAGGACGTAAAAAACGGAAAAAAAATCGCACTATTTTTAGTTTTTGACGCTTAACTAAAAATCTATTATCTTTTTGATACTGATTGCTATAAAACTAAGAAAGAACATTAAATTTGAAAGGATTTGATATATATTTTGAGATACGACATTTCATAAAGTGCCCTTTTATCAAAACATAAACAAATTTTAGGTTACGTTAAAGCTATTCACTAAATATTGGCAAAACGTTCGCGCTAAGAAAAAAAAGTAATTGTAGATAATAACTACATTAAATTTGGAACAAATTGAGACAATAACAATTACTGTAAGTCTTATAGTTGCGGGTATACGAGGCTTCAAAACATGCATCTGTTTTCTTAACTTTATGAAGGCATGACATTTTGAAATGTCGTATCTCTAAATCTATATAATTTAGGGTAATGCAAGGTAGCTCAAATCCTTTCAAATTTATTATTCTTTCATAGTTTTATAGCAATTAGTATCAAAAAGTTATAGTTTTTTAGTTAAACGTCAAAAACTAAAAAAAGTCCTATTCTTTTTCAGTTTTTTACGTCCTATACCTAAATCCTTTGTTTTTATTTCTTGTAATATGCATTTTCGTACATCCCTATAGAGCCTATATAATATGCAAAAATTGCAGCTTTGCAACACGACTTGCCATTTGTATGAAAAACTTAGATAGCGAACCTCCTGCTTTTTGAATTTCGCGTTTTTAGTTTCAATTTCAAAGTTTACTGACCTGATTTTACCCTTAAATTAAAGAATATTAATTGCGGTATAAGATAATTATTTCATGTTGTTCGTAGCATAATTAGGTAAGACGATATTAAACCAAAAACGTTAGCAAAACTCAACATTTTATCTAGTTTACAAAACAGGGTACTATTTGAAGTCTCGAATCTCTGAAACTATAAGACCTACGGTAATACATGTTATCTCATCTTGTTACAAATTCATTCGTTTTTAAACGTTACCTGATACATATAGTCAAAAAACGTAAGGCTTTTTTTATAAAAATCAGAAACTAAAAATAGACAGTCAATTTCACAGTTTTTCACGCATAACGCAGCTAGCACAACTTTTTTTTGCTTGCAAAATGTGGTTTTATACTGCCCTATGGTGTCTTAATAACATACCAAAAATGCAGCTTTACTACATGTTTTGCGAGTTTAATGTACGATTTGACCGTACTAACTTGTGTTTACGTATATTAGTGTTCTCACAGTAAGTAAATAAAAACACAGTCTTATCGAATTCAATAACTTCATTTTTACAAGTGCTACTTAACGCTAGTTGGACCTATATTATAAATTGTATTTAGGTACTTACTAAAATATCACTAAGGAATATCAATATCACCGGCCTTATTGCAAAAACCTTGTACCTACGCACTTGTATTCAAATTGTATCCTTACAAGTATTCACAATTAAGCCTCAGTGAGTTTTACCCCAGCTAACTAAAACTTTCTTACTACAACAAAATAAATAATACTCGTATGTACACTCGTATGGACATACATTGTTTTCTTTCACAACCGCTAATTAATATTATTTATTATTAAATATTATAATTGATTTACGGATTTCGAAATGCACGTGATTGACCGAGACTTTCCTTACAGTTACAGCCTTCGTAGTCAAAGATCGCGATAAACGAAAACATAATCAATTGAAGTAGGTTAATGGCAAGACATTCAGGCGGTTTTGTATTAAAATTGGTTGATTAATTAATAACTGTTACTAATTGTCTGTTTACTTTTATTTAAATACTCAAAACAACAATATATAGTACCAAGGTGCACGTCAATCTATGACGTTTAGAAAAATATATCGATACGATAATCTTCAGACACTTGAAAGCCATATTAATCGGTTCGATTACACCTACGTCGATAGTTTGAAATTGTGTCCGCATAGAAATTTTACTGTATTAGTGTGATAATTTAACTTAGTGTTGTGGTATTGTTTAAGTGTGCGTGAGTAGTAACGAGAAGAAGAAATGCATTTGTAGTTAGATCGTTTACATGTGTGCTACCTCGTCCCCCTCGGAAATTGGCAGAATGTTTTGTTAGGAAAGTTATAGCGATACCGTCTCCCCATACTAAATCCTCAAAGCATCGTAGGCAATAATCCAGATTAAGGTATATGTAATTATATCTATAACTACTTCCACATTAGGGTTAAGCTATTGAAATTAAGAAACATCCGAATTTTAATCAAAACGAGGGTCAAAGAATCTCGTCTGCGTGGAATCCCGTGATTTACAAATGTAAGCGTGGTGAAACATCCATTTTAAAGCCATTGGATGTTGTCAGTGTTGTGTGTAGACCTAGTGACAACCCTAGCCTAGAAGTGAATAATCAACATACCTGGGATAACTGGGGGCAAGTTATAGGGATTTCATATCGATTAAAAAGATGTCGATATAATTATAATAAAAGATGTGCTTATTGAACATTCTCGATTACAGTACAGAGGTTCGATGTCATATCTGATATCGGGCCTCTTCAGATAGTAAAAGTATGCAGATGTCATTTTAATCAAAATGACAATTTAAATATTGATATTTTAATATTAGTTTTATATTTTGAAAACTATTTTAAAATAAACGCGTAACTACCCGTTTAAATTTATTTTTTATTTTAATTGAAGCCCCCAATACTGCTGAGACCCTTGCAGCCTTACGAAGTAAACATCCTATCTCTGATACCAACATTTCACTTCCCGACCCCCCCGACCCTTCTGTCCCCTGTATTCACGTGTCTTCAAATGATATTATACAATCTGTTGTTTCTTTTCCGAATGGTTCCGCTGGCGGCCTTGACGGCTTAACCCCCCAACATCTGAAAGACCTTCTGAGCCATACATGTGGCGATTCCGGAGACTCGCTCCTGAGAGAATTAACGGCTTTAACCAACTTGATGCTGTCAGGCTCGGTAAACCCCGAAATAACAGATGTTTTATATGGGGCGAACTTGTGTGCCCTAATTAAAAAGGATGGCGGGATCAGGCCAATAGCGGTTGGTTCAACCTATCGTCGCCTGGCTGCTAAATGCTGCTGTACTGCTGTCTCAAGTCAGTTAAGTAACTATTTTCAACCTATTCAGTTAGGGTTTGGTTCAAAGGGAGGATGCGAGGCAGCAGTACATGCGCTTCGGTCTTTTATTGGAACCCCGCAATGTGAAGTTTTGGTAAAAGTTGACGTGAAGAACGCGTTCAACTCAATCAATCGAGATACCCTATTGACACAGGTCAAAGAAAAAGTACCAGAATTTTTTAACTTTGTTTGGCAGTGTTACAGCACCCCATCGAAATTACTTTTCAGAAACAATTTTCTGCTCTCGTCCGTCGGCTGTCAACAAGGGGACCCCCTAGGCCCAGCTTTATTTAGCCTAGCGGTTCACCCCATTATCCAAAGTCTAAATTCCCGTTTCAATGTCTGGTATTTGGATGACGGTACTCTAGGCGGCGATGTTGACGTTGTGCTGGATGATTTACAAGTTCTCACGGAAAAATTTGCTGAAATAGGCCTTGAATTCAATTTTTCAAAGTGTGAAATATTCTTTCCAGACGGATATAATTCAAAAGATGTTGCACTGTCAAGGTTCAACACCGTAGCACCAAATATTAAAGTAATTGACAATAGTTCACTATACCTCCTGGGTTCGCCGGTTTTAGATGAATCTTTCCCGAACTTCGTTAACCAACACTGTCACAAGTTTAGTACCTTTTCTGATCGCTTACGCCAAATTAATGTTCACATGGCATACACGATCATAAAATATTGCCTCTTCGTCCCTAAATTCACCTATGCACTCCGTTGTAGCCACCTTTGGATGTACCCCGACCTTCTGGAAAAACTAGATATATTGATTAAAGATAACCTGTCATCAATCATTAACATCCATTTGGACAACAATCAGTGGTCCGCAAAATTTCGCTTGTTTCTCTCCCAGCATTCCTTTCTTCAATCCATAGCTCTCAAAATTTAATCGCCAAAATTCTAAAATACCCCACTAATTTAAAAATTCCTTTTTTGACAGAAGCCGTAGATTTTTGGAAGATCAACTGCCCTAATACAGGCCTGCCAACTTCTCCCCATTCGCAGCGACAATGGGACGCGCCGCTCTGCTTACTGGTACGGAATAACCTCTTAGAAACGTTTACCAACCCAGCAGAGCGTGCTCGTTTCCTTGCCTGTTTAAAATGGGAGTCTGGCTCATGGCTACAGGCGTTACCTTCCAAAAATCTGGGCACATTACTCAACAACAACACATTTAGACTGTCTATCGCGCTGCGTCTAGGTGCTGCTTGCGTTGCCCCCCATCAATGCCATTGTGGTGTTATGGTGAGCAATAGGGGGTTGCATGGTCTGTCCTGCAGCAGGAGCGCTGGCCGTATCGCAAGGCACGCGTCCGTCAACGATATCCTGCGCAGGGCCCTCACTAGTGCCGGTACACCTGCCGTCCTGGAGCCCACAGGTCTGGCCCGGGACGACGGTAAACGCCCGGATGGCATGACACTTGTTCCTTGGAAGCTGGGGCGGCCTTTAGTATGGGACGCCACATGTGTCGATACTCTGGCGCCGTCCCATCTTCCAAGAACTTCGCTACAAGCTGGAGCGGCTGCTGAAGCAGCTGAAAACCTCAAGCGGCGCAAATATGCAGCCCTAGATTCCGGTTGCATGTTTGAGCCGTTTGGGGTAGAGACCCTCGGGCCTTGGGGACCTGGAGCCCACTCCATTTTCAAAGAAGTTGGAAAACGCTTAATTGAAGCTACCGCTGACCAGAGGGCTGGCTCGTTTCTTGCTCAGCGCCTGAGCCTTGCCATTCAACGCGGAAATGCAGCCAGCCTTCTGGGCACATTACCGTCGGGCTCGGAGTTGGAGCACGTTTTTTATTTGTAAGTATGTATATATAACCTTTTAAGATGTATTTTTTAACTAGATATTTAATTTTAGATTTTAGTGTTTATTGTTATTGTTTACTTTCTCTTTTATGAATAAATATAATTTGAACTTAGTCCCGTGTGGGGACTACAACCCACAGGCCACATTTACCATATTGTTGTCATTTTGAGCAGTCACTGCCTTTTTTTTGGATACTTAGAACATAACTAAACACATTCAATTAGTTATTTGTAACAATGGACTACAACCATAAAGTATCTATCTATTCACATACCTATTTTATCAAAAGTGGTTTAGAATTTATAATTTTTATCATGTTTACTTAATTTCTAGAGTAAGTACCTAATATTTATTTATGCCGAATAACATTTTAATGTTGTCGTTCACAGTAACATCGATATATAGTTAGTCGATAAAATATTTTGCTACATCACTTTCGCATAAATGCCCCGAGTTATCCCAGGTATGATAATCAAGATCAAGTGCGGGTAGTTCGAAAATCCCGCGCAGCTCGAAGGTGTTGATACATTCTCTCGCCAGTCTGCCTGCGACCACGGGTGTAACGTCATGCCCGAAACGTCAGGATATAATTAAACGTAAGTTTACGCGATTAAGACCCGTTTGTCTTTAAAATATGAGTGATAATCGTGAAAGTTTAAATCAATATATTGTAAACTGGTACGGGCCGAAATTATCAATTAAACTTAAACGTCTAGGATGGTTGCGGAAAAAACGAGTGCGCGTATTAAAATCGTTGTCATTTTTAATTAAGTGTCGCGATTCGAACGTACTACCTAGGTCGTGTGTAAGACTAAAACCGCGTAAGGATATAAGGAATCCGACAGTCATCGACAGTTGTGAATAATGAAGTGATAATCGTGTGGTGCTTGCATGCTGAATTATTTTTGTATGAAAAATTAAGTCAGTAGTAAGTAGTTAACAGTTTTTTTACAATATCCGCAAGGCGCGTGCGAATACTCTTGATTTTCAAGCATCCATAGACTACGGTAGCTGCTTACCATCAGGCAGGCCGTATTCTTGTTTACCACCAAAAAGTCAAACTTTTTCATTAAAACGTAAGACAATTTGCTTAGTCTAGATGTTTGAGATATATAAAAAATATACATGCGTATATGTATATTGCATACCTACCTCAGCAAAAATAATAGCACAAAAAAAATACAATTTTAAAAGTAGAGGCAACACATCGATACTAGTTTACCCATATAGGACCTTAATTTCCCCAAGCTACAGTCCCAAGAAAAAACCTCTGCAGGGCGTTAATTCCCCATACGTGCAAAATGTATGCTCATGGAAGGAAATCCCTCTTAAACTGCTCAATGGTTCAGCTGATACAAGATCTCCCATCAGCTAGGTCCAAAATCCTATAAGTAATAAAAACATTTGGCACACGACCCGCCACATTGTTACTCGGTGACGTTTTGTTTCTTTAGGAGACCATCGGGGCCTGTTTCAATAGCCAATGTATAAAATATATCTTATAAATATTAGATGTTATATACCAAAGAAAAACGACCAAGATCACCTATTGTCCGAGGTGGGGATCGAACCCACGTACTCAGCTTTCGCGGCTGATGCCTGTACCCCTCAGCTACTCGGTCTTAGCAACCACCGGTCAATTTTCTCGGATATATGCAATCCCTTACAAGGCTAGGCGCCTTTGACCATTCTCTAAGGGCGAGCAATACATACCTGCACCTCCTATTACAAATCAAAAAGTACAAATCAAAATATTTAGTTAATAAATCATTTGCTTTGTATTTTACGTTTAAAATATATATATGTTAGATATCTATCTTATCT
>JALPQI010017878.1:0-28982 GCA_025490895.1 Thaumatotibia leucotreta
GATTGTTTGCATGCCTTACCGGATGCTACTCAAAACCCAGTGTTACACAAAAATAATCCGGCAGACGCCCGATTACCAAGAAAAATTTGTATTGTCAGCGGGAACAACAACAACTCTGTCCTCAGAAGAGCTGAAGGACACTTCGAAGCCGACAATGTATGCCACTACATCACTACGGGTGCAGGTATTGTACGCCTGCTGGACGGCATCGAGTCAAAACTTAAGGACTTTACCTTACACGACTATTGTTTTGTTTTTATTGGGCACGATGACTTCTACAGTACTCATGATTATTTAAAAATTGTAGCTTCAATTAGAGACAAACTTATACACATAAAATATACAAATATTATCATCTGTTCTCCGACATTTAGATTAAATCCACATTGCTTTTTGTTTAATAAGCGAATTGAGTACTTCAATGAATTGTTGTATAATGACATTCAAAAGTATGAGTATGCTTTTTTTCTGGACAGCTGTAAAAATTTACTATATTCTCATGAAATGTTTTGGAAAATGAATGGATGCATAAACAATAGAGCTTTGACTGTAATATTTAATGATTTAGTAACTTATGTGACTGAAGTAGACCTTCTAAATAAACGTAGCATTTTAATAGATAATGTATTTAGTTTAGATAGTAATGACCATTCAAAATTAAGTATACCACTTTCGAAGGATTCTTTTTTAAGACCCAAGTCAGAATGCAGTAAATACGGGTTGGGAGGGAAAAAATCCACGGAATTAAGCATTTTTTATCAGAACCTGTGTGGCATTACCAACAAAAAAGATGAATTGGAACTGTATGTACGTAGTTTTCCTCATTTAAGGACCTATATTTGCGTTGCGGAACATTTCCTTAATGCTACATCTGCTCCTCTTTTTAACCTGGCTGAATACAATCTAGCAACCTTTAATACCAGATCTAAGAAAAAGAGGGGCGGCACACTAATATTAAATCATATAGACAGGGAGTTTGTTGAACTTACTATTTGCAAAGAGTTGTATAGAGATGAATATTTTGAGGTTTGTGGAATTAGGGACTTGAGCACCGACATTAACATTATTTGTTGCTATCGCAACCCAATCGACGCAAATTTTGTTCCTTTCATGAACCAGATCGAGCGACTATTGGAACACTTCTTTAGCAAAAAGTGCCTTATTTGTGGTGACTTTAATATTAACTTGCTTAAAGACGATAAAAAAACCACCGAGTTTCTTACCTTGTTATCGTCCTTCAACTTCAGGCATCTTATTTCTACTCCAACTTTTGTTCGTAAAGATAACGAATCTTGCTTAGATAATATTTTGACAAATTTACCAGATACTTGTGTGGCTCCTCCAAATGTAGATCATAATGGCCTTGCGGACGGACATGCCGGTATCCATTGCAAATTAAACGTAAGTGAGATTAGCAAATCAATTAATCACGCATCAACATGGAAAAAAGTTAGAAAAATTAATAACATCGGCAATGAGACATTCCGTAAAGAAATAATTGAAGAAAACTGGGTTGATATTGGGCTAAATTCTTTCATACAGAAACTAGATAGAATTTTTAAGGACAGTTTCAAAAAAAAGAAGGTTAAAGTACCTGCAAAAGCAGGATGTGCTACTGATTGGGTTACTAAGGGTATACGGGTGTCAAGTAGTATGAAGCGCTTTCTTGCTAGTCATGGAGGGTGTATCTCACAGTCTATCGATAACTACCGGAAAAAATATATTAACATTTTCAGAAGAGTTATTAGAACAGCAAAAAGACTGAGAGTACAGTCCCAAATTGAAAAGGCGAAAGACTCTTCAAAGGCAATTTGGAAGGTAGTCTCTGAACATCGAAATAAGACTGCTAAACGACCCAGGGAAAATCTTTCCTTAAAAATAGAACAGGATCACAAGATAACTAAGTTAGTTAATAACCCTGAGGAAGTGTGCGAGATTTTTGTGGATAAATTCACACAAAGTAGCGACACTCTTGGCTCATTGGATAAAGCGCTTCCCCTTTTATTTACAACTACTGCAAGAGTACGGGATACCATGATAAATGAGCCGGTAAATCCAAGTGAAATTAGTTTCATTGTAAGGAACCAAAAACCTAAAACATCGACAGGATATGACGAGATACCAATTAGTGTCATAAAGGTAAATATAGACATCCTCGCAGAGCCACTAGCATACTTTTTTAATAGTTGTTTTGAAAGCGGTATATTCCCAGAGCAGTTCAAGGTGGCAAAAGTTCTTCCCGTGCACAAAAAAGGTACCAAATTTGATCCCAAAAATTACAGGCCCATATCTCTTCTGCCCACTCTCTCTAAAATTCTCGAGAGATTGATGAAGGACAGATTGATGAAGCATCTCCATCGGCATGATATACTAAATCATAGACAGTTTGGCTATCAGAGGAGCAGGGGCACAAACGAAGCAATTACAACGCTCATTGAAGATGTAGCCCGCGAGCTGGATTCAAAAAAGAAAGTTGCAGGGCTGTTTCTGGATTTGAGTGCAGCTTTTGACACAGTCGACCACAATATTTTGTTAGCCAAGCTCGATCATTACGGTATAAGGGGGAGTACGCTAACGATGGTTCGCTCTTATCTCACAAATCGGCGTCAATATGTTGAGATAAAATGGATGAATGGCTGTGACGAAACAACATATAGCTCCAGAATGACACATTTAACCAGAGGTGTACCCCAGGGATCTATTTTAGGACCTATTTTCTTTATACTTTTCACAAATGACCTAATTGACTACATGTATAACACAATACCAAATATCCAAGTCGTGGTTTTTGCTGACGATACAAATGCCATCATATGTGCAGACAATATGTCCCAGCTTAACACCAAGGTAAATATGGCGTTAACTGCCTTTCAAAATTGGTTCAGCATAAGTAATCTTAAGTTAAATTGTGACAAAACGAATGCAATACTCTTTAAAACCACTGCAAATAATAAAGATTCGTTAAATATCTCTATAAATGGGGACAAAATTGGGGTACTGGATTCTGTGAAGTTTCTTGGTGTACATATAGACTCAAGTTTAAACTGGAAGAATGAACTAATGGCACTAGTAAAATCAATTAGTTCTGCCTGTTACGCCCTCCGAAGTCTCAGAGAGGTGGCAACACTAGTACAACTCAAGATGGTCTATTACGCTCTGGTCGAATCAAAAATTCGTTACAGTGTTAAATTCTGGGGAAATGGTTATAAATATAACATGCATTCGGCCTTTGTCGCGCAAAAAAACGCAATTAGGATTATAGCGAGAATACCACAGGGGGCATCTTGTAGGAACTATTTCCTAGATTTCGGGATTCTTACCGTTCCTTCTCTTTATATTCTGGTAGTCCTTACTGACCTGATTAAGTATCTGCCTAACATAGAATCACCTGAAGTTAGAAAAAAGCGCTTGGCAACTAGAAGGATGGACCTACCTATGTGTACCCTGGCTAAGCTCAATGTAGCTCGGCATGTGGCAGGATACCAAGCAATTACCCTTTTTAATAATCTGCCAGTAGAATTGAAATCACTGTCATCCACAAATCAATTTCGAAATAGGCTAAAAGCATTCCTGCTGAAGAAGTGTTTTTACACGGTCGATCAGTTTATGACAAATGAAGAGATGTAATATTAAGGTCGCACAACTTGACAAACCTACATAAATATAAGATCCATTGCTGACATTATATAAATGATTATTTTGACATTAGTTTTATAATATTTATTTGGATTACTAAATTAATTGATTATTTTATTTTGTATTAATGAATATAATATAATGCCTGTTTGTCTTTTGGTCTGTGTGTGATTGTGATTGTATGCTTTCATGTAAATATATTCTAATGTATGTATAGGTAATTTTCAAATACAATGTACATTGTTAATGAAATAAATAAATGAAATAAATAAATGAAATGAAATAAGTTATTTACTGTAAACCAGTTTACAACAGTAGATAGGGCTTCATTAATGGTATCAAAGCTCTTTTCTTTTCTATCCACTTTAAATATGAGTGACGTGTCATCAGCAAATAATACAATGTCATGTTTCTCTCGCACAAGGTTAGGAAGATCATTAATATATACCAAAAACAAAAAAGGGCCCAAAATTGATCCCTGAGGTACTCCAAGAGCCACAGGCGACCCGCATGATTGAGTTCCATTAATAACCACTCGCTGTGTCCTATCCGAAAGATAAGAAGATATAAGCTCAAGGGCAACATTTTTAACCCCATAATAGCTTAATTTCCTTTTTAAAGTTTCATGGTCAACACAATCAAAGGCTTTCGAAAGATCACAGAATATTCCAACAGCATCTTGAGCTTTATCCCAGGCGTCAAAGATGTGTTTAAGGAGGACAGCGCCGGCTTCAGTGGTAGATCGGCCACTAGTTAATCCAAACTGATTACTATTGAGCAATTTGTTACGATTAAAGTGGGAAACTAGTTGATTTAGAATGAACTTTTCAAAAACTTTACTTAGCGCTGGTAATATTGAAATTGGGTCTGAAGTTTGAAGGGTCTGTTTTAGTTCCTGATTTAAACAAAGGTATATATTTGCTGTGTTTCATTAAATCAGGAAAGACTCCAGTATCTATACAACTGTTGAAAATATCAGCTAAATAAGGTGCAATTGATTCAATAATGGAATGTAGTACTTTGACCGAAAGGCCCCAGAGATCTTCAGTTTTCTTAACGTTTAGTGATTTGAACGTTTTTATTACCAAGTTTGGGGTAACATAATCAAATTTGAATACATTAGTACATTCCACTGCATTTGACTCCAAAAGTGATTTAGCTATATCTGGCGATGAATTTAATGATTTGGTGGTTTCTACGGGTATATTAGAAAGAACCCTCTCAAATTCATCCGCCACTTCAAGGTCGGAACATATTAAATCATTATTAATTTTTAAGCTGTAGTGCGGAACTTTGATCTGACGTTTTCCGGTTTCACTATTAATAACTTGCCACACAGCTTTAATCTTATCACTCGAATTCTGGATCTTTTTTGACAGGTAATCTGCTTTAGCTGCGACACAAATTCGCTTAAAAGTTTTTGAATAATTCTTAACATACTCTAGAAATTCCGGCCTCTTATCTGTGGCTTTAAGGTGATATAAATCATAGAGCCGGCGTCTTTTCTCATGAATATCCGGTGTAGCCCAATCAGCGAATTTAGTTCGCGCCTTGCCTTTGAGTTTCTTTGTTTTAAAACAGGAATCAAATTCCCTCTTTATGCAAAGGAATAATTCGGAACACAAGCAGTCAGGGTCTTCCTGTTCAAACTTTAGATGACGTAATTGTTTCACAATATTCTGATTAAATAAATCCAACCGCTTCTCAGAAATAGGTCTACACATAGACTCTTGCGGAACTTCTTCCACTCTTCCCCTGAAGGAGGCACGTTGTCCACAGTGGTCAGACTTAAGTTATTTATTATGGACTTATTAATCGCATTGCTGTTACTGAAGATAATATCTATGCAAGTTGCGCTGGTTGGCGTAATTCTAGTTGGTTCACAAAAGAGATGTACTAAATTAAATGATTTAAAAGTATTAACCAGGCTTGTCGAAGTATGTGTTTTTTCAAGCAAGTTAACATTAAAATCGCCACACACAATAATATATTTTTTACTCCTAAAAACACTAGCAAGAACTTCATCCATGACTGATTCAAACAAGCTAAAGTCTGCCGAGGGAGGCCTGTACACGCTCACAACAATAAATTTTTCTAACTCAACGCAAGCGAGCTCGATATGTCGCTCAATAGATTTCTCAACAATGTCTTTACGTTCTTTACTTTTCAAATTATGTTTCACCATTATCAAGGAACCTCCGCGGATACAAGATTTTCTGGAAAATGAACTCGCTATACTATGATCGGTGAAGTTAAACATAAATTCATGACTCTTAAGCCAGTGCTCTGTTATACAAAGGATATCAACATTAGCAGATTGTAAAAACAACTCAATCTCGAGTTCCTTACTATTGAAACCTTGTATATTTTGGTGAACTAAGTTAATCAGATCATCATTTACTAAATTAATACTAACGTTATGGTCGGTGGGCACGGAGCCGGTTAAATCACACGTTGTCGGAAGAGCTAGTTTAAATTTTTCAACGGCTCCGATTTGGATTCCACGCTACAATATAATGGCGGAGTTCTCTTACAACTATTAACGACCGTCGCGCTAGCCACGACGGGGTCTACAATATTGTATGCCAACAAATCGGCACAATCACGCAAGCACCTTCTAGGAAGGAATGTTCTATCGACCGGCATAATAAAATCCTCAATAAAATTATTCGTTTCAAAATACGAAATCGTACGGCCGTACAGAGAGAGTCTATACAATATAGAGTTAAGATAGTCCACTTTTGTATTTACGTCACCGGACATTCTGTGAGGCAACGCGCAGATAATTATTTTCCCAACTCCCCGCCGGTCGATCTCTGACAGGGCGGCGGATAATCTTAAGACATCCCGTTTAGTGACATCCACACTATTCCCCAAGAACACGACGAGCGTGGAGCGGCCGTCGAAAACGTCAGCCGACATACAGTCGACCAGGCGGTCGACGGAGGCCCCCGGGAGACAGGTGTTGATGACGCTCTGCGACAGGCGGTTCGCCAGCAGCGCGCCGAGGCCGGCGCCCGCCTCGTCCGTGTACAGCACGGTGCGGCGCGGCAGTCGCGGCGGCGCCGGCGAGGCGGGCGGCGCGGCGGGGGGCGGCGGCGGCGGCGAGGCGTGCGGCGCGGCGGGGGGCGGCGGCGGCGGCGAGGCGGGCGGCGGGGTGTGCGGCGCGGCGGGGGTCAGAGGCGGCGGCGGGGCGCGCAGCGCGGTGGCGGCCGGGGGCGGCGCGAAGGGGGGGCGGGGGGCCGCCGGGTGCAACGCAGGAAAGTGCAGCACAGGGGAGCCCGGCACCGACAAGTTTGGCGCGGGGGGCCTCGGCGTGAGCAGACGTGGTGCGGGAAAGCAGGGCACCGGAGAGCCCAGCGCCGACAAGCGCGGCGGCGGAAGGCGCGGCGCACGGTTCGCCGGCGCCGAAAGATGAGGCGCGGATAGCCGCAGTGTGGCGCAACCCGACGTCGACGGACGCGGCGTATGGCAGCCTGTCGTCGTCGGCCGTGGCGTGTGGCAGCCCGGCGTCGACGGCCGCGGCGTGTGGCAGCCCGGCGTCGACGGCCGCGGCGTGTAGCAGGCCGGCATCGACGGCCGCAGCGTGCGGCAGCCCGGCGTCGCCGGCGGCAGGGCGGGAGAGCCCGCCGAGGACGGGCGAGGCGATGGTCGCGGCGAGTCCAGTCGCAGATGGATTCGGCTCTCGGGTGCTAGAACAGAAGTCATAAAAGCTATGTATTCCTGTAAAGCTTTACTGGAAAGTTCGTATTTATTGTTGATATTATTTAATTTTAACTCCAATAATTCCACTTCCTTGGAGCGTTGATTTAATTCATATATTGTCTGCTCCAGTTGGTTTTGACAATTCAATAGTTGATTGGTTAAGGCGACACTGTCAGATTTACACATGACAGCCTTAAATATAGTTTTATGACGGTTTAATAAGACCTTAGATTTATCAATAAATCTTTTTAATTTTAAGTATCTCTTTATCTTTTTGGAACCCTTTAATTTAATTTTACCGCTGTCTAGATGTACAGTTTTTGTTAAATCTACGGTGTCTAGAAATGGGGGATTCACTAAACTATCATGCAACAGGTCTTCCTGAAAACTATTTAGTTCATCAAAAATACTTAAATTGTTATGTTGCTGCCCCGAGCAATACTTGCACCGAACATCCCGTTCTTGTTGAGCCTCAATTTCCCCCAACTGCTGCTCTAGATCTCTGATGCGTTGCAATGCCTGCTCATGTGTGTCATGGCATCGTTCGAGCCGGTCTACTGTATCCTGAAGTTCATCCCGTTGTCCTTGTATGTTCTGAAACTCAATATCCTGGATTGCAAGTTGACTTTTGAGAGAAGTGTTTGTTCTAACAACACACTCAAATTGCTTTTCACTCTCTTCCTGTTCCTGAAGGAGTTTTTTATTGTACTCATTGGCATCTTTCAGTTCCTTAAGAGCTTGCTGGAGATTTGCAGCCAAAGTGTCCCTCCGTGTCACTCGTTTTGTAATTTGGGCTGAAAACATTTTGGCCGGGTTAATATTTGAGTTAAATAAGAATGGACTCCAGTGCTTTTAGAAATATGATGTGACTACAACAATGTACAAATGAACAGAGATCACAGACTTGATTTTGACTACAAGAATCAATAAGATCAATAAAATAGATGTGGTTATTCCGTGTATTGCATTACAATATCACTCATGAGGATGTTTCTGAGCTGTTTTGAGGACATTTATGACTAAATGATTAGATTTATAACTAGAAATATGTTAAACTATTGACATTTAAGATTAGTTATCCTTGTCATTAACATTAGGTACTAAAAATTACTGTAGGTGTAAAACCAATTAAATAATCTAAACAACAAGCCTTATAAATTATGAAAACAATACTCCCTTTTCATTATCTTCGTTGAAATACATGCAAATACGATGATATTTTCAAATCTTGAACGTTGGTCGTTATCCACAGCCTTGTATTTTGTAGTCAATATTCAACATGTTACACTAAACCAACATATGAGATAATACAATTACACTTAACACTCTTCCTAATAATACTTTTTATCACTGTAACTTGTTAAATAATACTGTAAAATAATTTAAATCTAATACTTAAATACGCTGTACGAATTTGACATTCGACCCGGCCGGTGTTGCCCGACCAAAAAAATTTTAATCTTCAGTGTTGCTTTGAGCAAGAGGTATAAATTGCCGAAAGTGAGGATAGTTTGTATTTATCAGCCAGCTTCTTTTGGACCTTCCATGTGATAAAATTGTCGTATGCGGCGTTCTATTTATCCTTCGATTTGGCAGGCAGTAAGTTTTCGCTTAGCATCTGAGCATCTACTATATTTAGCGGTGTTGCCGTAAGTTCTTCGTACGAAGAAGTCGAAGAAGAATTATAATTGTGCTTTTACTTACTTAAATATTGTTATATGTAATTTTTTGCTCACTGAGAAAATATGAAGTTAAGAAAACTTGAAAGTTGACAATCGGCGATGGCGCATATTTTGCTTTTTTACATTATCCAGACCATAGACAATATTTCTCGTCTAAAAAGTTCGATGATTACCCGTATTAGAAATATTAAATTAAATTGAAAAATGTTGGAAAGTGGTTCCTAAATATGCAAATAAGTATGTCTTGTTTAGATTTCAGTTTTATTTTATAACAGTTTAATCTGAAGTCCCGTAAAATATATCAAATAAAAAATACTTGTGATATTAAAACTATTTGTATTGAAATGAGTAGTAGGTATGAAAGTAGATGAGAGGAAAAACTATTACGCCTATGGGGCATAATATAGTTCATTACGTTCAAGTATGCCTGTGTATAATAACACCTGATAAAAAGGTTATTATGGTATTTGAAAAAAGTATTAGGCCCATTGGATTTACATTACAGCGCGAACTGCTGACACAAAACAAATAAAATAGTTGTGCAAACTCAAATATGGCTGAAGGGGCAACCCTATTTCAATTTCAGCTGACCCGCGCTCCTCACACGGCACTTTATTTTCCCCGTGCCAACCCTATGTGGTACAAGTTAAGTAAACAAATCTGATGATTCAGTGTTTTTTAATCCTTAATAGGGTACTAGTTATACCTTAATTGCATCGGCTTTGACCCATTTCAGAGACATAATATAACTAACAGGGTCCAAAATTGTGGTAAATAAATATGTGTCACACAAAAACACTAATGTAGTCTGACCAGTAAATATTTAATATTCTTCGCATACTTCTAAGGAATACAATGTTTTGTATCTATTAATTTAAAAAAATCGGTGTTTGTATTGATAGCAAATTCTGGCACTTTCCATAATATTATTTATTCTAAGGTAGCTGCCATAGCCGTCACGATTCCGACAAAGTGATACATAACAGGCATGATGACTGGCAAGTCAAATCAGCATCTTTTTTCGAACTTTCAAAATTATCAATGATCAATGTTATGTAATTTTATATGAAAAACTCAAAAGTGACGTCACGTTTGGGTACTGCCAAATGACCTACTCTTTTAAGTTCTTTTCAATTTATTAAATAGAAGTTCTGAACAAAAATGACAACAATCTACATCTTAGTCATAATTTTCTTCGTGTATTATGTCGTGCATAGTGTTAAATAATTTATTCTAACTACAGTCATCATCCCTATTGGAATGCACCTTCAGTATACTGCTAGGCCTCTCCTATTCGGTAGGTTACGGTACGGTACGGATGCATTGGGAGGCAATGACCACAATCGCTATGCTGGGGTGGCAATGGCAGTACTATTTATTTTTAGGGTGAATTGCGTATTGGACCAAACGCTAATTGGACAAACAGTGACCTGGACCAAATGCGAGCCAGACGAACGGCTAACAAATCACTGTCTCCACGTGGCTGACCATCGTCAATCTTTAATTATTACAAATTTGGTGATTTATCTGTAAAGTAATAACGAGCATAAATGTATGTACCTACTGCAATTTTGTTTCTCCGACTACCATTAGTATGGGACCGGACTGAAAATCAGCGCCTGGCACCCCGGCCTGCCATACGCTGAGACTGGTATCCTTTGCCCTTATTACAACTTTGTCCTAATTTACTTATTATATTTTTTGTGTTGATTTGTATAAATTCATAGTTGATTTTTAAAGACATTAACTGTAGCAATAAATAATTATTATTCTTGATCTTATTATTTTTGACACCATATTTATAAACCAACAAGCTCCAAATATTGGATAAATAACTTCTAATGTTTGTTGTTAAAATCCGTAACACAACACGACTATGTCCAAAAATTTTTATAATGATGCCAAACCTACCTACAATCACCAAAAATACGAATTTTTGGATAATTTTGACAAACGGCGTGAGTCGAATCCGCTACAATCTTGCGTCTTCCACCACCAAACCAAGTGTGAAATAAGAATTTATTATTGGGCCGCTCAGCTGGGTCTTCCTATTGGTTCACCGGCACGGGGTGGATACGCGGCCTGCGTTGATACATGGAACCCTTTTCACTTTTAAAGCTGAACCCGTATATTTTTATTAGCGGTTCATTATTCTTTGTGTCCGGTCTGGACCGCATTACCAGAGAAGGCGGGAAATTAATATTGTATTTTGTGGGACAAATCTAAACCTTGCGTCCTTTTTTACACCACACAGTGGAACGATAAGTACTGGAACGAAGCCACCAGATGGTAAATAGCTACGTGTAGCCTGTAAGTCAACTCTATAGGTGTCACATGTGTATTTCCGGCTCTTTCATAAAAAGGAAGAATCACAATATATAATAAATAAATAATAAATAAAAAGCCTTTTATTTCTTGCAGCATTTACAATTTTTCTCTAGGTTCTAAGTTGCGTTAAAATAATAAAATAGAGTTAACGGAAGAAAAAAAAGAATTTAAATTAAATAACTAAATTTAGTAAACAACTATTATAATTTATGCAAGAACCCCGCTACTTGCAGGTGAAGGCCTCCTCCAGAGATGCCCAGTAGTCTCTATCCTGGGCTTTTTTCAGCCATTGTTTGCCCGCTACTTCTGCGACTTCATCAGTCCATCTAGTTATGGGTCGTCCTCTTTTCCTTTTACCGTGTGGGCCAGGCCATGACGTCAGTCGCGATGTCCAACGGTCGTCGCTCAACCTCGCTACATGACCCGCCCAGCGCCATTTTAATTTTTGAGCATGTTCTTGTGCATCGATTACTCCTGTTTTTTTTCTTATGTAGGAGTGGCGTATTTTATGAAGCCTTCTTACTTGCAACATACTCCTTTCCAAGCCTCGTTGGCAGACGATTATTCTGTTTTTTACCCGCTGAGTGAATTTCCATGTCTGACTGGCATAGGTAAGTGATGGTAACAGGCAGCTGTCCATTGCTATTTTTTTAATGTTTGTAGGCATATTACTCTTAAATATTTCCTTCATGCTCCAGTATTTCTTCCAGACACCTTTAATCCTCCTGTCGATTTCTAGGTCGTTACTCTGGTTTTGGAAAGAAATTTGTTTGCCCAAATAAATATAAGAGTCGACATATTCAAGCGGTTCATTGTCGAGGCTTACTGGGTACTTAACCGCATTCGTCATTATTTTTGTTTTCGCCATATTTATTTCTAGTCCTGCTTGTCTACTTGCTTTTTGCAGCGCGTCTACCATAAGAGCTATATCTATGTGGTTTTCAGAAAACAAGACTAAATCATCTGCAAACCGTAGATGACTGAGGTAATGTCCATGGATATTTAAACCGACTCTTTTCCAATTTAATTAAAAAAAAAAAAAAAAAAAAAAAATCACAATATATATGGGCGCTTAATTACTTAAAGTCCATTCATCCTTAATTGTTCTATCTAGTAAACAACTTTTTAACCTAAAAGTACACTTTTACTGTTGTAAATAAACTGCTGTTTCCTTGATTAAAAATAAAGCAATTTACTAATCACTACGGACGGACTGCACAAATACGGACTCAGGTATTTTCGTATACGCAAATATGGCAGCTTACAACAGAAAACGTGTACTTTTAGGTTAGAAAATTGTTTACTAGATAAGATAGCTAAGGATCACAATGTGTCCGTCCTGTCTGGGCAACGTCAGAAAGACAACTCTATGAGTACCTAGGGTTAGTGTTGTTTGGCTTCGGTTTCTGTAAGGTGTAGATACTTTCAGAGGCTGGTTTTGCTCCTTTTAAAAGATTTAAATAAAAAGATACAGAATTATCTCTTAACTTTGTTAATTTGTTCAATACCATGTTTGCTCGTTGATTGATTTATGGTGCTTAATTTTAAAGTTATGACATAGCACATTTTTTTTTCTTTTTGTTTCCATATATATAAATTACCATGGATCAAGTAAGGAAAGGGTTTACCGGACAAATATTTTAGCAAATGTAAAGGGATTAATGGATTACTGAATAACACGTGGGCTGAGTGGGTACACCTTGTAAGAAATAAATAAACAACTTGCAATATAAAAAGCAAAGATGTGCAAAACCTTCAATGTAGGAAATACCGAAAATTCTCCAAACAAAAGCCCGTCGAGACGAAACTCTTGTAATCTGCATTTGCATAACGCAACATTGCACAAACAGTGCCGACGCCGTTGGCTTTTTCTTCAGTTTTTATTAAATTTAAGTCGTCTTTGTGCTCCTCAGTTGTCGCCAAGTTTTATTTGAGTTTCGACGAAATTAGAATGTCTGAGTGCAATGGCTTCTTTGCCTAGGAAGGTAATCTTACTTTGGTACGTATTTCCATTTTGAAACTACCCCAATAGAAGATGTACGTTTTCTTTTAGTTCACCGTCGTTTGATCTACAAAGCTTAAGGCTAAATGCAACGTTTCGAACAGGCCAAACAAAATGAATTTAGTCTCTTTGAAACTCACTTGGATAAATTAGACGACTACAATAAAATGGATCTTCCAACACATGGGTTTCATAAATAATACCTTACGTAGTTGTTGCCAAAAGCCAAAAACATATACTGTAGAAGTTTCGCCTTGGAAAATAAATTATTATGACCATCTGGTCTAAAAAGTATCTACTTTTTTAATCTACATTCTACAGCTACTACATAGTTCTGCTTGCAAAACGGGTACAACTGTTATGAATTCAATGCAAACAAATCTAACGGGTGATAACAAAAAAATGAGAATTGATTCAGAGGCGTAAAAATATATCTTGTTTATTATTTTTAATGATTGGATGTCCTTAGGTTATTTACACGTAACGGCTATTTACGAAACCATTAATAGAATTTAAGATACGGTTCATGGTAAGATTTTCGTCAAATGTTAAACCCAATGTGTGGACAAGAGTGTTGGACGGCTTCTTTTTTTCTTTTGGGTACATATGTTTTGATCCATTTACACAACTGCACAACAATTTCAAATTTCCAATTGTTTAAATACTAAATTAATACATTAATGCAAAAAAATCTCCCATACAACAAGATGGTTAAAAATATTTGAGGTTTTGGATTTCCACTCCTTGATGAAATTAACAATTTTTTTCTATAATTTCAAGTCATCCAGTAAGACTGTGAAGAAAAAAATATTTTTACAGATCAATGTATTCTGGTTATCTTTTCGTCTTACTACATTCTAAACCAATCTTTTAAAACATCAACAAGCATGGGAGCCATGTAAAAACTTAATTTTTTTATGGCAACTCGTGGGCTGGTGGAATCATAATGATTAAAATTACAATTATGTTTGTTTAGTCTTTCCTAGGTCATTATGTTTGCTGATATTTTGCTGTTACTATTTTTCTGTAAGCTATTGCCAGGGATGTAAGGATTCTATAAGAGAGGATAAGCAAACACTTTTATTAATGAAATTTTCCTATTACTTAGGTTTCTTCTATGTTTAAGTTTGAAATTTAAATATGTCCAAGACATTTTTTACAGTTTATTTTTTCAACTCCATTTCGTCAAAAACGGAAATAATTAAAAAAATTAAGAAAGCTAATTTTAAGAACCTCTGAGATATCACTACAAGTTCATGAACAAACTATGTCATTTATGTGACTAGTTTAATTTTGAGGTCTAGGGAATATGATTCTCATTTTTTTGTTATCACGCGTTAATAATCGTTCTGCTCTATGTTTAAACATTTTTGCATATCGGGTGATAATTAAATGTAAACGTTATTGAATATTATTACAAGTAACTTTCATCATCATCATCATCAGCCTATATTAGTCCACTGCTGGACGTAGGCCTTTCCTATTAACTATGCGTATAGACGCATTAGGAGGTAAATGCCCATAATCACCACGCTGGGCAAGCGGATTGACGATCGCAGTAATGTGTCCACTATTATGACGCTGCTGCCCATCATCAGTCTTTTATGAAATAATGGCCAGTGACACTTCAATCCCTTAGTCGAGCAAGTAACTTCATTGAATATAAATTCTTTGACATTTATTTTTTCATTATGATATACGAGTAATTGGGTTGTGGGAAACCAGAATTTTTATTATATTAGACTAACAATCATAAATCTAAGTAAATCTTCTTTGTCCTTCCCTTGTCCCATCTACTTGGGGTCGGGTCTCCTTGATCGGGTGCGCCAGACGTTTCTGTTCTGGGTTGTCATATTTTGAAGTGCTGCGGCTTCCAAATCCTTTTTGATATTTGACCACCACGTAGCCTTGGGTCTGCCCCTTCCTCGGGGGGTTTCATGCAAACGAAGAGCCAGTTTGACCGCATAGTCGTCATCTCTCCTCATAACATGACCGTACCAGCGTAGTCTGCGCTCCAGCATTTATTCGGTGATGGGAGCCACTTTGAAGCTACCACGAACATACTCGTTGCGTATCCTGTCTGCCCTGGTTACGCCTCCAGCCCATCGAAGCATCTTCATTTCCGTAACGTGCAGGCGTTGCTCATGAGTTTGCTTCGTGGTCCAGCATTCAGAACCATATAGCAGTGCAGGTCTAACAGCGGTCTTGTAAACTTTTCCTTTGACCTTAATGGGCATATGGGCATCGCATAGTACACCTGAGAGGCTTCTCCATTTCAGCCACGCTGCATTCACCCTGTGCACCACATCGCCATCAGCGTTAGCATCGGATGTAAGAAGAGACCCGAGATATCGAAATTTAGTTACACTGGGAACTGGGACTCCGTGTATCGATATCACGGTATTATTACTTGCGGTGGTAGCGTAATTGCAATACATGTGCTCAGTTTTAGTTTTGCTTACACGCAATTCGGCTCGTTCAAGGGCTTCTGTCCATTTGTTCAGCGCGCTCTGCATTTCTTGTGCGGTTTTAGCTGTGAGGAGGATATCATCAGCATAGAGCAGACACCATGGCAGTGGATCCTGTATGTGTCTTGTGAGATAGTCCATTACTAGATTAAAGAGGAGTGGACTCAGTGCAGAACCCTGGTGCACACCAACCCCAACTTGGAATGGCTTGCTAAATCCGGCTGGCGATCTAACCTGCGTAGTGACACACTGGTACATATCTTTAATGACCTCTACATAGGGTTCGGGGACATTTTGTGCCCTAATTGCATGCCACACCAATTTTCGTGGGACCCTATCAAAAGCTTTCTCCAGGTCGATGAAGGTTAGGTGTAGATCCTCTTTATTTGCCCTATGTTTCTCCATGATAATTCTGATGGTTTGTATGGCGTCCGTTGTCGATCTTCCTGGAGTGAAGCCAAACTGGTTTTCTGTTACTCTAGTAAGCTCTAGCAGTCGGCGATTTATTATACGTTCCCAGATTTTGAGGGTATGTGAGGTGAGTTTTATCCCTCTATAATTGCCGCACTCACCTACATCACCTTTATTTTTGTAGAAAGGAGTTAGGTAGCTTCGTCTCCATGAACTTGGTATCTTGCTAGTAATGATGATGACATTGAAGAGTTTAGTGAGCCAGGTGACACCACCGCAAGAAGCGCAAGGTAGTAGCCTTACGGTTCTTCATTTTCTGGATTGCTACTGACACTTCGTTCACGGATATTTCTGGTATAGGTCCACAAGTAGGCTCGATGTAGGGTAGATCTTCGCTCGGGAATTCCTCGTTGGAGAGCTCATCAAAGTATTCTTTCCACCTGGTATAAATGGTTTCATCTGATGTAAGCAGTTGCCCGGATTTGTTTTTGATATATTTATTTGCTCTGATATCTAATGTACTCGTATGTCTATGTTTGGCTATCCTAAAAATATCTGTGCAGTCTTTGGCATGCTCAAGGTTTTGATAGAAGTCTTTCCTGGAAGCTGCTCTTTCTTGCGCTACCAATTGCTTGACTTCGTTCTTCTTTCTTTTGTAGACCATGCGATCATAAATCTAAGTAAATATGTGTTATAATATAACTTAGTAGCCAACCAGCAAAGTCCGAAGACGGTAAGTATTTTCTGCCAAGTTGATAACAAAATCAATACTTATATTATGGTAATCTTAAGCAAAATCAGCCTAGTTTATCCGATGTTCAACTTAATTAAATTTCATGTTATGCATGCTAAGTCGCGACATTTCGACATTACGTAAACATATAAAAAATCTATGATACATCCATATTATATGTATGTCTTCGGAACTAATATTTTGAAATAAATCTACGAAAATGCCGGTTTCGGAACCCGGGACCTCCAGCATTGTAGGCATATAGGGTTACTACCGACGTAGCTTATAAGGTCACTACCGACTATAAGCTACGCGGGACGTAAAGCAATGGAACCATAGTTAATAGGGCGGAAAGATTCCACCATGGCGTAAAACACTTACATCACACATAATACTTTGCGAACACATCCTCTCAACACCTCAGACGTTGAAAAACTCCTCAAGGAATTCGTTCGTTCTCGAGTGGGATTTGAAAAGTGATTTGTCAAAATTTTGCTTATGCAAATCCGTTGGCGACAGCTGGGCGCGAAGCCCCGAATATATTTCCTCGTCGAGATAAAATAGGCGCGCAAATACCCAACGTTTTGTGCTGCCGATTTGTTTCGCAATATAAAATATACTTAGGCCAACATTTTACACTTAAAGAGATAAAAAAATCTCGCAGTTTGAGCTTCGCACATTGATCGTAATGTAATGATCAGTGATCGGAATTTTATTTAACACTATTGTATTATACGCATAAGAGCATACTTTATGAAACAGAAATATGGCAACATAATTAAAGTTTGTATTTCACGTTACTATAGGAGACCCGCCGGGAGAATCCAAAAAACCGATCACTGGTAATGATATTCGGACATCAAATATTTAGTTTACTCCTAGTTCAAATACACCTAGCCTTATAAGAGATTGCTAAAACCCGAGAAGACCTGGTGTATGCAAAGACCGGGTGGCGGAGTGGTTTAAGCATTAGACAGATGAACACGCGGGCTCGATCTCCACTTCAGATAAAATTTATAATTAACAATAAATATCTTAGGACGTCTTACACAAATCGACCTAGACCCATGGTGAGCTCAATTAAGGCTTGTTATATGGGTATCAAGCGCCGATATATATAATAGATAGATAACTATAGATACGTAAATACATTGACAGCCATGACCAAGGAACAAATATTTGTGATAATAAAAACACAAATAATGCCCTCGTCGGGATTCAAACCCAGAACCTCCAGCTTCGTAGGCAGGGTCACTACCAACTAAGAAGACTACGGAGGCTGACAGTGAATAGTAGTGTGACTATTTCAAACACACAAATATATAAATAAATTGATTTGTTCTGTCAATAATTGTATGTCATGTTTCGTTCAAGTTTTTAACTCATAGTTCTGATTGCTCGTATTTTATTTCTTAACTTAGATTATTCCTTAGATATTCCATTTCATTGAGAATAAACTGAGTCAATACCTATTTTGTCTCAGCCACATGACGTAGGTACGGTAAAGCCTTCAAAATGTTAATTCTTTCGCGTGAATCGTCGTAATTATTTCTTTCAGTCCGTCTGTAAAGGCTTTAATTAAATTCTTCTTTCCATCCCTTTATTCATTAACAAAGCCAATGTCTGTATTCAGGACATTTTTGTCTTGCTTCCGGATTGGCTGTAATGAGGGCTGCAATATGCTTGCAAAATAATTACTTTCTTGAATTTTTATACCGTGATGGCGATACACAAGTTTACTATCTGTCTGCTGTAATGAAACTTACATCTGCAATTATTACGGCTTGTTGCCGAGCCTACACTTATTTTTTGGAAAGTGAAAAAAAACGTCTCATATTGTTACATGTATGAAGTGAGAAGAATAGTTGTCAAAAGTAAGTAAGTCTCCCTTATTCATGAACGCATGCCGAGAAGTATATTTAGTCTCTTTTCGTCTAATAGACATATTGATAAGACCGCCGGGGGGTGCATTGCGCTATAATGTAAAAGTATTTTATGCTTAAAACAGCGCATTGGCATACCTAAGTCCAGTGTCAAGGAGGATCCGCGTCTAATGTCTTGATAGGAGACGTATATGTATATAAATAAGGGGGTTAGTCCGCACTGAAACTCTATTAGGTACCTACTTTCCTACAAGACTTAAATAAATACACTACTTACACAGACAGCCTACATACTTACCTAAGTGTATGCATATAGTGCTTTCATGTTTAGATATGTTCAAGTCAGTGGACTTCCTAAGTGTTTAGATGTGCGATAAGGAATATCGGATGAGCAAGATTTACGGTTAAGGCCCTTTGCCCTCGTTTCATGCTTGCAGAATTACATTAATAGCACTCTGGAGGAAGGGTTTGAAATTAATGGAAAGAGATGTAAGAGAAAAGGTAAATAAAATATGAGAAATAAGTAATTTCGCTTTATTCCCTTGACCTACATTTAGAAAAAAGAAAGGTACATATATAGACTTATAAGGTAATATGTATACTCTTACATCATCAGCCGATAAGTAAGCCTGTCATATTAACTGTGCGTATAGACACATTAGGAGGTAAATGCCCATAATCGCCACGTTGCGCAACCGGATTGGCGATCGCAGTAATGTGTCTACTGTGATGACGCTGCTGCCCATCATCAATTTGTATTAAGAATGGTCAGTGACACTTCAATCCCTTAGTCGGCTCTTACGACACACGTGGGAAGAGTTGTGGTAGTGACAAATGTGTTCTTACTGCCGTCACCACATGGCCAATATATACTCTTAAACTTACGTAATAAGTACTAGTATTATGGATGGATTATAATATGTAAGTAATAAAGTAATATAAAATACGTAATAATACGCATTACTAGCAATCTACTACTTCTAGTTTTCAAGTATTAACATTTGACTAATATTTAAATTGACCCCAAAATTAAGTTTATTAATTTCCTCCAAACCGCGTGTACTGCTACTTGTCAAACGTTGCGAGTGGCTGCGATCTGTCCATGTCAAGTGCAAATTAACGATTCATTTTGAAGTATATTGCTTTTCAATTAACTTTTCTTGGAAATTACTTTTTATATATAAAATTAGAGTTTTCAATTAATCATGGTTTGGCTAAAAATCTGCATCACATTCCTCAGTTTCAATAAAAGCCAGCATCTTGGTAACACACTGCATATTTTAATATCACTATTATTTCATATCACATGCCATGTTCATATTATTCGCTCGGAAAGGCTGACTTCGTTCTTTCGAATACTTATCTATTCTGTTCAAAATATAGGTATGAAAATATATAGAAAACGTTTATTTTATTCATAGAATACTATGAAAATACAGTTCAAACAGCAGTATACCTAATATTAAACTGCTCAAGCTACAATGATTCGAAATTATACTTAAGATAAGATTTTTAAAATACTATTATTTTAATCGGAGACTTTTTATCAGTCCGAATAGTAAATAGGCATTGAAACAAATAAGTTGTTTTGTATTTTTTTATAACAGCTTTAAAAGGAGACTTTTGTCGAAAGCCGACCACGTTGTTTACTAAATACGTAATAGTACATTACTATAGAGGACGGGAAACGAAAGGTTACAGGCCAAGTAGAATATATCTGAATATATAAAACATTTAATAGAGTAGAACCAAATCTACTTGAATTTAAAACTTACCGATTGTTTGTTAATAATTTATGTTTACCACTTTAATAAAATGTAAGTGTAGTAGTGCAGTAAAATGATTGTAAGTGAATGATCTTCTTGAGCAGCATCTATGTTCTAACACGTAAGTGGAAACTGTTTTGGCCAATGTGTTGTATATATGTAATGTATTATCTGTATTAATATTCGCTGTTTGTTTCCCATAATAGTAAATAAAATTTAAAAAAAAGAAACGGAGGAAAGTCCTAAGACTGCAAAGTAGTTATGAAATGCCTTTACATATCAGGTTCAATCATCGAACCAGCGAGATCTGGTTTAATTTGACAATCATTTTTAACAAAATGATAGCGAGCTCCAGCTGGTAACGCATGTAGATAAAATAACTGCTAAACCATACAGGATGCTCGGATTCATTATCCGCCAAAGTAAGGATTTTAAAAACCCAAATACGTTGCTACTCCTATACAATGCATTTGTAAGGTCTAATCTCGAGTACGGATCCACCGTCTGGAACCCGTTCTACTCAAAACATATAAACACTTTGGAACGTATTCAAAAAAAGTTCATCCGTTATCTTAATTATAAATTCAAAGATTATAATTGTAAGCACCTTGAAAGTCTCGTGACACGAAGAGAAAAAAGAGATGTTACATTCTTGTTCAAATTGTTAAATAATATTATAGATTCTCAGTATCTTGTAGGGAAAATGTTGTTCCGTTGTCCTAGCTCTCGAACTAGATCTACTAAGCTGTTTTGTATTCCTTTTAGTCGTAAAAGATATGTTAAAAATAAATTTCTAATTAGAGCGTATTCATCTCTGGATATTTTTCACTTAACTTTCCGGCAACTTGTTTCTGCAATGAAAGCATCAGCTAAGTGACTCCTAAATGTATACAGTAATAATCGTATGTACTTCTTAATTTAGTTAGTTATTGTCTTATTGTTAAACTAGTGTAAGTCATTCTATAATTAGCATTAAGAACGCACAAACTATAGGTACTGGTTTGTGATTGTGTCCTATTTCATTAATACTTTACTTTTTTTTTCTTTATCCTTTTGTTAAGTTGATGTACTCAAATTTTGGATTTTATCGCATGTTTGTCTCTCAGAGCAAATTGTATGTATTTACTTTCAGTGGAAACTGTTTTGGCTCATGTGTTAACATACTTTTGTAGACTATAAGAATGATTGTATGCTGTTTGTTTCCCAAATCAATAAAAAAAAAAAAATGTCATTGCATGTTTGAGAAAATTAATTTATCACGCTCGGCTCGTTCCAATATAATAATATCAGTGCGAGAGTGATAACTCATGTTACGGCTAAAACAGCCACTAACATTCGCAAGATTGTTTCATTAAGTAGGTACTAAAAACCGATTACAATTTTACAAGCTTTATTTTCCTAGTGCGTTTAGTTCGATTATTTTGCATCAATTAACAACAAAGTTCGTAAGCCACTAATTCGTCAATAGTCGAGGTCGTGAGGTCAATGCTGGGACCTAAAAGTTTCCTGAAGTCATTAATTATAAAGTGCCACAGCCTATTTAATCCGATGAAAGGATTTGAAACCTCTCCTTGGATATGATATAAATGGATAATAATAATTATTATTGGGTCGGTTGGTTGTCCCAGCTTTTGTATCACGTTCCCGGACCTACTTATTTAATCAATCATCAAATAAAAAAAATAACCCGCCTTCTACAGATATCTCCAAGATCTCATCATTAAATAGTAGTTAAATATTTTTTTTAAAGTTCATTGTTCAAAATAATTATTGATTTACCTACATAATTATTATTTCCAGTATCCCTTTTTCGTTGCTAGCTAACGGACTAGAAATGGAGGCGTGCTAAATGGTCGCCGTATAAAGTTGAGGTGGCAAAAACCTATTTGGAGCCACATCATGAGTCCGCAAGTGAAGTGTATCTTACTGATAGACTTCACTTGCGGACGTGGAGAGACCGTGATGGTACTACTTTACTTATCGGGTAAACACTAACGTATACTTTACTTGCCAACTCGTGGTAAGCACGCAGATCATTACCTAAATAAGTACACTAATTAACCTAAATAAGTATCTTGGCAAAGACGAGTGATCATTCCAGTGATGCTCATATCAATGGGTATACAAAAAATACAAATAATTTATTCATGGCAAATATAACAAGCATGACAGGACAAAACAAAACAGACAAATTCAGCATTTAATATTATACCACGAAATGGACTCGCCTCAGCATAATGTCAACCCGAAAGCCAACGCTGATCTTCCGGCGAGCCCATTAGTATACCTAAGTAGGTACACTGGATAGTTGTGATTTTAGTTTAAGAAAAGCATATTAAATTCTTCAGCGCATTCTGAAAATAGTTTTACCCATCGTATCGTAGCACGGATCCGTGTACGGGAAAACTATAAGAAAAAATATTCGCCGCACACGAGGGGTTAGTTATGATTATGTTTTAGGTACCTACGCTTTTTTGCTGAAAATTGAAACTCCCATTATCCACAATTTTTTAATCTGGGTCATTGTGTGATAGAAAAACAAAAGTTTAAGACAAAAGTATAATTTTATTACATAGGTAGGGCATAGGTTATACGAGTATACCGGCTAAAATTGTACCATAGTTGTTTTTTTCCATACCGACATTCGTCGACTAAATCTTCTTTAACTTAGGTAGGTAGGTATTTCCGCCACCGAAAAGACGATTACTTACCTAAATAATGACCCTCTTTAGAATTATGCTGCCCATGACGTCTTATGTCAAATTAAATACGTAGGTGTACGTAATTAAACACACCATTACATTCTCTCATCCTTTATAATACATCTTGCTAGTCTGAAACGTTTTGATCGCTAAAATATACAGCGTTATCCCCTGTAATTGCACGTCACTCCAAACAGACAACTGAAACACCACGTAACTACTTAGTAGTAAGTTCCATGCAATTAATATGACATATAGGACTGTCTGGACTTAAACCATAAAACTACTAGCACAGTGAATTTATAAAAGAGTACTATATTTTCGATCTAAGACTAGAAGCATACCTGATGTTGCTGCAGAGCTGTTTGGATTTTTATGAACGTGTATACAGGATGGAACGGAACGACGATCCTTCTCGCTACCGACCGAGTCTACCAACTATTACGATGCATTTTTCAGTATGGGACTAACATAGAAAACGTACATGGAAAATTAACTTTTCCATACTATTGAACTCTAACTAATCACTCGAATTGTATGAGGGATTACATTTTTTTAAGTTACCTATTCGATGTTGGTCCCATACTGAAAGTTCATCGTAATGGTTGGTAGACTCGGTCGGTAGCGTTCACCCCGTATATAGCTGAATGTTAATCTTATTGGTTAATGTTATTTAACATTCCGTTTCATCTGATTAAATTGAAATATTATCGTAGATCTATCAAATAAAAAACATCGAAGTTTACCAACGGCGAAGGTGGGATTTGAACCCATGTCCTTAGCTTCGGCAGCTGAAGCCTAAACCATTTGCTGATGTTGATGTGCAGGACTGGCCGAGTGGTTTAAGCATCAGCTGCGAAAGCCAAACCATGTCCTCCACCACCACCACCACCAGCACGACCACCACCTCCACCACCACGACCACCATCACGAGTGTACTCGTCAATAGTATGGCCAGCCAGATATCAACTATAAATACCTACGCTCACTCACTTTTGTTCGTTTTTTGGTTGCGAAAATAGTCGATAGCTTACCGCTTAAAGGGTTTTGGTGGCTCGTGTGCCTTATTTTATTAGTGTTTGAGAAAATAATTACGTGTCAGCACAACAAATCGTTTCATAAAAATATAATCATATAATTATAAAAAATATATTTTATTGTCAAATAACTCTACCGCGGAAATTGTATTCCTGGGATGTTCATTAGATATGTATTACTGTCCTTCTACATTTACTCTGCTACTAAGGTGGAATTACTGGTGTCTTGGGTTGTTATTCTAATTTATGTCCTCTTCTATTGGATTAAGCCCCAAAGTCGCAATTAGCCCCTTAATCCAGATACCATGGCTCACCGGACTAAGCAGATTTAGGAGAAAATAATTTAACTGTTAAGTAATAAGGTAATGCATTAACTGGTTAGGTTTAATGCACATAACAAAGTTGTGAAAACAAACCGTTTGCATTAGAGTTAGCGGTTTGACCTAAAAACCTAGAATGAAATTTCAACTAATGTATAACGGGGCTGTTGATGTTTCCAAAACCAAGACCAGGTTGAAATGCCTTTTAATCCATTAAGGTGGTTCAAACATTTCATCAATTTTACCGCTTGTATTTTGCCTACTGGCTTAGTTAGACGATAACTTTCGTTTTTGGTTAAATACTTACAAACTTATAACAAAATCATATTGAGTGATTTAAAAAAAACAGTACATCATTGCAGGCACCGTTAAACTCCATACTACATACTACTTTTACCCAATCATCGAACCAGCAATCAAGCTTTCGGGTCTAATTCGACGTCAAACATTCTCTTTGTAAGTTTAAGAAAATATGAACATATGTATGTATGTAGGTATGTATGTATGTAGGTATGTGTATGTAGGTATATATGTATGTAAGTATATCACATCGGGTGTTACCCATAGGGTCGATTTTTATTTGTAGCATTAGATACAAACCGATAAAAATACAGGCTATAATAGCTACTTCAACTTCAGAGAGCGGTTACTTTGACAACGAATTTTGACTTCTACAAAAGGTTAGCTTAACCGTAGTTAGGGTGAAATGCCGCGTAGCAAAGAAAAACTGAACGAAAAATAAACGTTTATGCACTTGTCGCCAAAGGCCAGGATTTTTCTCTGAATCCTCCAGTTTGTCGTTTAACTAACATTGGTCGAATGTAAAAATTATTCTTTTGTTTGTGAGTTTGGAAAGTGAAGACACATGAGATGTATGGGCGTGTCTTCCTGCCAGACGCCTTTACTTTTCGCTTAGGCTGTAAGCTCGGGAAGTGTTACGAGCGTACGACTATTAAGCCAGAGATTTGTCCGAACGAGTTTTCCGGAATTATGTACCACTCTCGGCGGAAAAAACATCGGCAAATGAAACCGGACTAATCCCAAAAATAACCAAGTACCTAGTTTCCCCTTTCAGTTCGAAGGTGAAATGGCAACGTTCGCATTAAAACTTTTAAAGATAAAAGATAAAGATAAAGATATTTTATTTGCTAAGGACACACAGATATACAAGTACAGATAGTAGGTACAACACGGTTTCGGAAGCAGGTATCCTGTCGTCATCCGACATGCAAATTATGTTTAGAAATACAAACTACCTATATTTATCATTAAAATTAATACATTTACTTTAAATTGGTAATTATTTGATATTACTATTATCATTAATCATTAAGGATTTCAATTCATTAATAAAATTATACATTTTGTTTCCTTTCTGGTATGCAGAAATTTGACAAGAAACTATCCAATTTATATAAACAATAGCCCAAAATTATTTTTAAAATTATTAAAATTCAAATTACACATTTATTATTACATATTTATTACAAATTATTTATCATATTATTTGCTTTCATCTATTCTCGGAAATAATCAAACTTTGGGATAAAACCTTAAAAGCGTTATAATAAAATTGTACTGCTTTATGTAAGTATGTACATTTTTAGTCCAGTCAAGTGCAAACGGTGGTGTAAATATAATACAAAATACTTAATGAGGGTTAGCATAAATCACAAGTTAATAGTAAGTTTACATAACTTTTACATAAAGATAAAAATATGTCTATTGATACGCAGATAGCTGGTTACAAACTAATGATTACACTGTAGAACCCTTCGACTTCGTAATATTCAAATTACTCAATACCTTTGTTTTAAGATTGTCGTACCCTATGAATTAGTGTGTAATATTTTTATGATGTACATAATATTATTAGTACTACGTAGTTACATACTACATAATACATAAATTTCAAACGTTGCGTGTCTTTGCTCTCCCCCTGATCGACTGCTGGCCATTTCTGAGCTGTACCCACTTTGGTGGCTTCTACTCGTCATAACGGGCCAGTCTATTTTTTATCTTTACCGATTGTTTCTCTCCTTCTCAACGTTTTGGACGGGGCTGGCCTCTCTTGGCTTGGTGGGCTCAAAGTTGATCAAATGGTCAATCCGCGACTTTGTGGTGAGGTGGCCTTTTTGTAGCTTTGTGGAGCCTCGGGATCAAATGCTGGCACGAGCTCGTACAGTTGGGCTCGTGGTCTTCTGGCATCAGGTGGGCCAGTATGTGCAGGGGAGCAAACCCCTAGAGCAACGGATGGTGACAGTTGTCAAACAGCGCGGCTGAACAATTAAACTTCCTAAGCGGGAGGTTTTTTACAAGGGCGTCCAGGCTTTTGTGCTTAAGGCTATTTGCGATGTCACGATTTTGAACGTAACTAGCGAGGGACCTGGTCGATTGTCCGTAGACTCTACTTCTCCAGCACTCTTAGTCGCCACCTGGTGGACTCCGCTAACCGGGCATACCAGATAGGACCCGCGTATGTCAGCCTGAACCTGGCATATGTTTTGTAAACCTCAAGTTTTGTAGTCACACATGTATGTGTGAGCGATTTAGTAAAAATGTCTGATTTACTATTAAGACTGAATTGGCTTCTACCTTTTTGTTGGATGAAGAATAAATTAATTAAAATTAAATGAAAAATGTAATTTATTTGATATTGCAATGCACATTATCGATACCAATGGTCTTTATTATACTGGTGAAAAAGGAACCTTGTATGAATGAAGTCTCTAAAGAAGCACTCTTATGGCCAGCGACAAAGTGGGCAGTTTTCATGAATCCAGTCATATGATGAGTTATACATATACTACTACAAAATACTGTACCGTAAGCATTATCATTCTAAATTCGAATAATTTCGTAGCAGCCGATTTGATTTAAAACATAATTTTCATTCGACGATCGTTCTACCGAAACCTGATTCAATAATAACTTGTGTAATGTTCTAAAACTCCTAAAGTTATTTCCCTTTAAGGAACAACATGAGACACTGCGGTTTTTAGGCGAAGAACTTTGTAATTACTACCACGACGCAACTTACTAAATTTATATACAGTTTCGGTCTAGTTAAGGTTTCATTATTAACTTCGACCTTCAAACTGATCTTACGCACTGTAGTAGGTAGATATCTAGAAAGTGTATTTATTCGAGACTGCGAAGAGTTAGAACATTTTGATTCTGATTCGGTACATTAGGCGCTCTATCAAGGCTGAAAATATTAATAAGTATTAATTTGAATCGATCTTTTGTGATGAATGGAGCTTACTCATATTTCATAAGTGTCTGGCACTAAGGTCCGACCGAGACCCATATTTTAGTCTCGGCCGAGACCGAGACCGAGAATAGATTTGATTCTCGGCCGAGACCGAGACCGAGACCGAGACTTGGTAGAAAGGATAAAACACGTATGAATTACATTAAAAATCCCTAGCAAATACCTATAGTAAGTCCAACGTCAAACTAAATACAGCAATTTTTTTGGGATATTTTTATTTTTTTATGTATGTACCCCAAAAACCGGTATTCAAATTTTAGGTATTTTTATCGATAGTACAGGGTGTCCGGTGGCAGATTTCTGTTTTCAAAGTCAATTATAAAATTTAAAAAAAAACTTTGGTTTTGATATTTGGCGGGAATACATTACTGAATATTGCGGATTTTGTTTTCAATATGTCTCAATGGTCAGAACACTACCGTTCTTATGCAATTGATGCGTTTTTTAAAGCTAATGATTCGTTAGTTATTGCACGCCGACAATTTTGTTTACATTTCAATATTCGTCGTATAAGTAACGGGCCGAGTGTAAATTTGATTCGATCATGGGTGCAAAAGTTTCGAAAAACTTCTTCAGCACAAAACATCCCGAGATCCGGCCCAAACCGACACACAAGGACGCCAGAAAACATCTTGAGTGTTCAACGGAGTTTGCAAGAAATGAGCGTATTTTTTTGAAAATTCATGGGGTCAGGCAGTTAATGTGAATAGTGACAACTATAGACAGATGATAGTGGATTACTTTTTGCCTAATTTGCAAGAACATCCATCTTATTCGTCACACACGTGGTTTCAGCAGGATGGTGCTACACCCCACATGGCCACAGTGTCAATGAATGTTTTTCGCGAGTATTTCCCTAGAAAATTAATAAGCCGCTTTGGAAACATCCCGTGGCCGCCAAGATCGCCTGATTTGACCCCTATGGATTTTTTCCTATGGAGGTATCTCAAAAGCAGAGTTTATAATAATAACCCACGGTCTATAGGTGATTAAAAAAAATATATCATTAGTGAAATCAGCAACATTTCGCAGGAT
>JALPQI010017879.1:0-26620 GCA_025490895.1 Thaumatotibia leucotreta
TAATAGTTGTAGCTAGCCAGTTTGAAGTAAAATGTAAACAATGTTGATTTTCCAGTTTTAACGTCACCTCACGTCATTAGCCTCTCTGCCTACTGCTGGGGCCTATTTTTCAAAATCATGTAGCTTGTAATACAAGTGGAAGTCCCTTTTTGACACTATTAATTAGATAAGGACTTCCGCTTGTATTACAAGTTACAAGCTGTCGAGAAATGGGCCCCAGGACGTTGGCCTCTCCTACTAACTATACATATCGACCCATTTAATCGCCACGCCACACACATAATATGAATATTTACATGTGTAATAATGACTATCTTCATGCTGAATAATATTGACTAGTCGGACTTGTCCTACTTTGTACCAAACCTGAATGGTTTATACTTAGCATTATTTTTGACTGCTAATTCTTTATCACTATCAGTTACATTATTCAAATTATCTAAATCAGCAATGTTACTAGCCACTCATTTGCTTTGAAATTTTGGTTGAGCTTAATTCCTATGTAAAATAAGAGTGACAGCTGGTAACCACAATTACCGAAAGTAATTGGTGGCTAGTGAATATTGAGATGTTTCTTGACATCCAGTTTCACTCTGAACGCTTTCATTCGTTGCATTACCAATGAATTCATTAAGAACATAGTTAATACCTACATCTTTAACTGAAATTATTATTGGTGTTACTGGCAGCAGATGAATGAAAATACTTGCTTCGTAATGTCAACGAAACTTTCGAAACTGCCCATAAAGTTAATATTTTTCGTTCTTTGTTTCCTAATAATTTGTAAGCATCAATGAAAATAAAAAGGTTATGTACATAATTTATGAATATTAGATGTCATACACTGAAGAAAATATTTATTTGGTATGTGACATTTACTGTTATTTATAATAAGTAGGTGTACTCGTATGGGAGGATGTAAAGAGGAAGTCTAATGCTGCGAAATGGAGGTGGACAGGCCATTATGATCCGAAGCAATGAGAAATGGACAAATAGAATGACAGAATGGGTACCACAACACAACGCAAAAAGAAAATCGGAAGACCACGAATGGGATGGTCGGATGACCTCAGGGGAGGTTGCCGGCCCCATGTGGGTCAGGCTTGCAAGAGACAGGTTCGGGTGGAAGGAAAAAGAGGAGGCCTTTGTGTCGAAAGGACACGCTGATTAGAAACTTGTGTAATTAAGTAGGTAATATTATAATTGTATTATAATGATAAGATATCAGAAATAAAGGCTCTGAAATTTGAAATAATAAGCAGGTACCACTCTTATATTTATAGTATTTTAATTTGCAAGCATGGGTGCCAATTACGTATTGATTGCAAAAATAAATAATAAATGCCTACCGTTATACTTAAATAAATTTAAACTGTGGATACCTACAGTACCTACACACTCCTTAAAAATACATTAATGCGGTAACAATAATAAAATTACTACGTACGTCACTAGGGAAATATCACTAAAAGCATTTGACTGACGGTACAACATTCTACACTGTATAATTTCCTAAAATTTCGAACTGAAATCCACCATTATTCGAGGGACTAATAAAAATTTACAGATACATTGCATTAATAAGTATCTGCATCATAAAAAACCATCAGCGTTGGCCGATACATTTCAACAAAGGATTGTAAATATTCTAAGCTTTCAGGTATTTGAATATTCAGTTTTCTATATTGTAGTATTTGAATATAAATTCGAATAGTTTTAAAAATAACGTAAACTGTTGTCAATGCGGGCAAAATTCCTTTTAGTTGCATATTTACCACCTATATTTGAAAAATATATGTTAGCCTGCAGTAATCAATAAAGATAACTAGATTTTATCACGTGGCGATTCGCGACGTTCCGATTAATTCATTTTAGGAAACCTTGTTTTACATAGGGTATACCAGAATTACATGAAAATTGTAAATTAATGCAAAAATAGTTTTCTTATAATATACTTTACTAGCTACCCGCCCCAGCTTCGCCAATTCATTAAATTTCCTCGGGTACACCCATAAAATTTAAGGTAATTTTATGTCCTTGTTGAACAATCTACTATTATTGCACAGGTACAGTTACACTTAGTAATGTAGCTATTTAGATAACTACATTAAATAACCAGATTTAAATATTAAGATGGCATATACCAAAGAAAAATTACCGAAGTTTTCCAATGCCGGAGGTGAGATTTGAACCCACGCCCTCAGGTTTCGCGGCTGATGCCTAAACCACTCGGCCACTCGGGCATTTTTTTTTTTGATATAATATTTATATTAATATTATAAACATAGCTTAAAATAATAAAATTAATACACGTTAATAATCTTGGAATGTACATCATTCCAATATTTTTATTTAGTTCTAAGTTGTTGTACTACTGATTACTATCTACCTAAGTACCTACTCGGGTTACTTAACCTAAATAAGTTCTCTTTTCATCGTAGCGTTTTTGAATTACGAGCAAAACTGAAAATTAACGATAAGCTGAAAGTTACTTGGCTCTAAAAAGCTTAGCTCAACTCCTAGTAATGTGCTCGTTAAACTAAAAAAAAAAAACAATTTTCAGTTTGCTGTTTTAAATTAATGTCGCAAAACATTTCACATATCAACCTCCGTAGCCTAGTCGGTAGTGACCCTGCCTACGAAGCTGGAGGTTCCGGGCTCGAATCCCAGCGAGAGCATTATTTGTGTATTCATTTATCACAAATATTTGTTCCTTGGTCATGGCTGTCTATGTATTTAAGTATCTATATGTATCTATCTTTTATATATTATATCGTCGCCTGGTACCCATATCACAAGCCTTAATTGAGCTTACCGTAGGACGAGGTCGATTTGTGTAAGATGTCCCAAGCTATTTATTATTTTATTTATTTACATATTATCGATCTAATTTTCTTGCACCATTATGCCTAACTACTTATCATCCGACAATACATGAGCTGTTTGGTGTCATGGCCATGGGTCATGTCATGGGTCTTAAATGAAAACAAAATTTTACGTCATAATTTTTTTGTTCATAATCATAATTTAATGTAACAACTTTTAGCAGTGATAGAGGCGGACGGAATATTAAAAATACATTATGAGTGATCAACAGTACAGACTGACATTTTTTTAAACTAGCCGCCTGTTTCTACTGTCAAATGTTGTTGGACAATAATTATATATCACAGTTTGTATCACTAACTTTCGTAACACAACTGATGCGATCGTGATTTTCGTTCCGATTAATGCTTTAACCATATACCATTTTTAACCATATAAAACCATTGCAATTGACTCTTATATTGATAACTCAAGCACCGGAAAAAATAATGCTAGAAGAAAAAGTAAACCATTCAAAACTAAAGTACCATTTTAAGAAATATTCTATTAAACCTCTGTAAAAAGTGACCTATTTTTTTTCCCTTAGATGATCCTGAAGGAAATTACATTGCTCATTTCTGTGGGCGAGTAGCGGTGGCTGACGGTGCCTTCATTTCCTCTCGTCGTGTCTGACCCTTTTGTACAACTTCGTAGTTTTAGGGCTCCGTTGCCAACTTCTTGTAAAACTTAAGAGATACCGTGTTAGCTGTTCGGTGTTTTTTAGTATACCTACATATATTTAAAAATAACATTTAAATTGATATGTAGGTACTTTACAGCGTTCCATAGCCAAACCGGCAAAAAAGGAACTACAGTTTATGTTTAGGGTTCCGTACCTCAAAGGAAAATAAAACCGAACCATTATAGGATCCGTCGTGAGCTGTCGCTGTGTCTGTCCGTCTGTTACTTGATTTTCTCCAAAACTCCTTGACAGATTGAGTTGAAATTTGGCACCATAATAAGTTGGTAACCTAACCATGGACGTAGAACGTATTATAAACGCTACTTTGGAAAATAAAAATTAAAATTTGTGATAACGGTGTGATAAATTATTAATCATGACGTAAAAAAGAAGAGAAAACAGCACTATACATTTTTTGAAAAAAGGTAAATAGCTCATAAGCCCAGCTACATTGCATATAGTTATTTGATGATTCTCACCTATCCTACCACAAGCCACTAGTAATTCAAGCTGTCTAGTTAGGATAAAAATAGCCTAATAAATTATGGGTTACGATGCTTTACTTACCTAGCGTTTATGGATGTTATTCAAATTTCCACCTTTTGTCGTTGATGGTAAATTGATATTTATGATGGCCACTTGAGACTATGTTGCCATCATAACAAAACCTATGGTTTAGTTAGACGATACAATAAAGATACCTCTGTGGCCCTCGACAAATAGAGTACGGAGTCGCGTGCACGGTTTCAAGTAATAAGATTTTTTTCTTGTTGCGTCATTGTAAACACATCATTTTTATGCTTGGAAACTAGCGCTGATCGGGGACGGTTTTATATAGGTACCTATATGGACATACTAATTTACCTAAATTTTCAGAAAGCTGTCTTCGTTTTCTTAAGAAATAGTTTGTCATTACAAACCTTGCTTTTAACAATTTTAACATATATTATATTATCTTAGGTATTATTATCAATTTGGTATTCGATATTTCTAATTATGCGTTTGATTGCCTAGTAACATAAAGATACTACATGGTCAATTATATATCTTCGAACGAAGCACTTCTTATAATTATGATCGAACATCACTTCAAGATAAGTTCGTTTGATCATTAATTATTCAGCCCTCTTGAAATGTGAAAATTGCGGCTCAATAATGTGACTTATTTTATTAGCACTGTAAGATATTTTTATTGAAACCAACCAGTTTGAACCAACTAACTTTTTATTTATTTATTTTAAGATAACTCAAAAGTAAATAAAAAATATAAACCTCAGATTTTAAACTGTTTCTCAACGATTTTAAAATTTTAACTGGCGGCATTAGCAACAGTGCCGAAATATCGGATGCTCAGAAATACAAATGTATTTTTGAGCATCCGATATTATATTTAAACCCTCTTCAGTCACGCCCAAGTAAATAAATTAGATCTCATATGAAGAAACGGTCTCTATGCCCGCAGGTAGGTGGTTGTGTGCTACAAACAGGACGTTGTTGTACCATACGTAATATATTTTTTGCTTAATATCAAGCTAAATCAAGTATCTCGAAATTTATCAAAAAAAAATTTTACATCATTCTATTCTCTGTTTTAAAATACATTTTTCAGTATTTTAATTTTTTTTAATAATGAATAGTAATTTTAATAATGTTTTGTAGTTACAGAACTTTCAAAAATCCAAATATCTTTTTTCAATGGGGTATTCTACGCTAAAGTCAAGTATATACCCTAATTATATCTTGAAATCAAGTATCTTGCGAAAGATACTTGAAATCTGTGATAATAAATATAAATAAATAAATAAATATCTTGGGACATCTTACACAAATCGACCTAGTCCCACGGTAAGCTCAATTAAGGCTTGTGATGTGGGTACCAAGCGACGATATATATAATAGATAGATACATATAGATACTTAAATACATAGATAACCATGACCAAGGAACAAATATTTGTGATAAATAAATACACAAATAATGCCCTCGCCGGGATTCGAACCCGGAACCTCCAGCTTCGTAGGCAGGGCCACTACCAACTAGGCTACGGAGGCTGACAATGATGAGTTAGATCTAAATATTTACATATGTTGATACTCGTAGCATAATTATATTGTATAATTTCAGAGTGAGGCCTACATATATTATGGATATAATTTTGACATAATCATGTATAGACTGAACAATGGACATCGTCATTAACACTAGAACACTCGCGCCCCTTTTTCAAACACATTTAGTCGCTAGTGGGTCTATTGGACCCAGTTTTTTAAGCGAGCATAAAGAGAAAAATATTGAAATATATTAGATTTATATACATATTTATTAAATTAAACAATAAAACGAACATGATAATATAATCAACGGTTTATTAATTAAACATTATCATATTATTATAATAATTTCAAAAATCATCCACGTTTTTAATGTTTTTTGTCAATGGTTCAAAATTTATGATATTAACTTTAATAAATATTTGTACTTTGTTCTTATTTATGTATTTCCCTTAAAACTACGATTATAGCTTTATCAAAAAACATAAACAGGGATCAAAATGTATAGGTACCACAAAAATGGAGATAATAAACCTCTAAACTCTGACTATCGAAAAGTGCGATCAAACAGTTAACGCAACAAAACAGTCATGATATTTATTGAATAATGTCAAACTTTTTTGTATTCATTGTTTTATTTTTATATCTTAAAATACCCTTATCGTTTACTACAAAAAATTAGTTTCTACTACAAAAGAATATGTAAATACAAGTTACACATTTAGCTGCTCATGTGTCCAGTAAACCCAGGAACGAAAAAAAAACGAACGAAATTAGTCGCCCTCGTATAGGCACCTTAAGAGCTAGTTCGCACGAGCGTTTTTTTAGCGGCCGTTAAAAAAACGTTCAAATGAAACAAATGCAAAACCTTACATTCATTCACACGATGGCGGTTTTATACCGCGACGCTTTTTTATCGAGCACTGTTTGATTTTCGACGTTGGGCGTTGGACGTTAAATCGAATTGAGCATAATGGGCCGCCAACGTCAGGTATTATAACGCGACGCTTTTTAAGCGTTCGTGCGAACTATCTCGCGTCCGTCCGTCGCTTTCGAGCGCGGCGCGGCGCGCAGAGTGGCCTGCGTCGCGGTGCGGTATCATAAAACGGCGCGGGAGATTTTTGCGAGGAGGTACTAAGAACGGCAACGTCGCGCCTAACGCACAAGTTGTTGACGGTTTTTGTTAAAGGTCGATGGGTTCAATGGACCCGTGTGCGAGCGTTCTAGTGTTAAAATGTTACTGCTGAGTGCTGGGCAAATGCTCCAAGGATCTCTGCAGAAAACAATAGTTTGCTAACCCTGTATAATACTTTCCTTCGACTTTTATCAGATATCATAGGTCGAAGTGGTCTAAAACCTTCTGTCAGTAGTAGACAAGCTACGCAGTATCTTTATTGTTTCCAACTACGACTGTACAGTATTTAAAACACAATTGCTACGTTACAATCGATCAGAGCCAAAATACTTTATTCAAAAAAAAAATCGTAACTGGTAATGGTAATTAGTTAGCAATTTTCAAACTGAAATGACTCAAAAAGCTTAGGTACTAGGACATGTTCTTCCCGTACAGGGTGATATTTAATCACCGTCTAAACATTACGGGGTTAATTCTGAGGTCACTTTTACTATGGGACCGACATCCAAGTCGAATGTTCCATACAAACCCTGAGATATTAGTAGGAGGAAATGTATGGTACATCAAATATACAGGCATAGTCGATAAAAAAACGCGTTTCGCTTTTAAAATGCTTATAGAACATAAGTTATAGTCGGGGCACTTGGTCTCTTAACAAACACTAGCTCAGCCACTTGAGTAAAACTTGCTCCGGCCTCGTCGCGGTACATATTTGTGCAGCCTAGGTAAACTGTCTCAGAATATATTTATGTAATATGTACAGACACAGCCCCTGTGGAATAGTCAAAATGGAACTTCACGGTGAAAAAATGTTGTATATACACGCATGAGCGTGGCGTAGCATTGTTCGAGTTTAAAAACTAAACTAATTCAGTTATTTGATACAGTAGTTTTGTTTTTTTTTTGTACTGACTTTACATTTTTCATTGATTTCTACTTTTTTTGCTTGCGATTTTGAGAAACTATTTATTACTAATTTTACCTGTAAATCAAACCAAGACGGTTTTGTATCTCTGTTTATTTTCAAGACAATGTCTAATAATCCAAATAGTATAACATTTATTATACAGGGTGTAATCGATAAGTGTTTACAGGCCATAATTCCGTAAATATGAGAGATGTCAGAAAACTTGTAACTGATATCGAAAATACGTTACCCAACGAATAAAATTACACTACTTTTACTTTTTGAAATAAAATCAGAAATATCCCAAATATTAACTTCAAATCCTTCCATACATTTAGTAGGTAACCGTTCATTCAAAGACTAGTTTAATACGACCGAGGCATTTCACCGTTAACAAATGATTCATGATTTGTCTTATGTCATTTTATTACAACGTATTCGTACAAATAACGAATATCTTTAACAGTTTTATCTCTTACGACACCCGACATTCTTTAAGGCTGTAAGTCGTTATACTTAATGTATGGGAGCGTTTTAACTTAGTATTTTTAGTATTACTTCATCTATTTAGAAAAAGTTATTATTATGATTTTACTCGTTGGGTAACGTACTTTCGATATTAGTTAAAAGTTTTCTAATATCTCTCATATTTACGGAATTATGGCCTGTAAACACTTATCGATTACACCCTGTAGATGCTGCAAGCTGCGAGCGGCGGCACGCGCCGAGCCGAACTAGATTTTCGGGCGGTGCTTAATTTTGCTTAAGGAAATTAGGCTTTATAGTCATAGCAATAAAGTGTAATTACATTATCGCCCGGCGGGCACAAATTTAAAAAATAAAAATGTGTGTATATCGATTTTGATTTAAATAGTATTTGAATGCATTTAATGTGCTAAGAGCAAATAAATAATTTGATTCGATTTGATTTGTTTAGGGTTCTTACAAACTTACTTAATGTTAAGTAGGTAAAAGTATGACACAACATATTTGATTATAAGCTTTCGTCAGTGAACGAATTCAAACTCATCTGTCAATAAAGTTATGAGTCGAAACATTAAATGTTTGTTTGTTTAGGTTTGTTACAAGCTCACATTATGTGTATAACTAAAGTAAAAACGTATGGCACAAAATATTTGATTACAAGCTTTTGTCAGTGAAGCCAACTCTTCATCCCCAGCTCGATAAAGTCATTACATTTCACTCATTACCTACCAGCGCCAGCTTCGTCCGCAAATCCGTTTAATTAAGCACTTGGCACAGATATTAGCTGCCGGCATGGATTTGACGGTAGCTGTTGCAATTTCATGATCATAATGAACTTGTAACTCCAACTTACGTATTCAGTAAATCATTTTACATCGAAATAATCATAATTATTGTTTATTCTTTAAATATTTAGTTTCGTATACCAAAGAAAAAATACCGAGTGATGCCAACGCCGGAGGTGGGATAAATTCGGCGTTATTTATTTGGTATATGATACCTCATATTAAAAAAAATATATACATAGTAGTGTTATCGCTTAAAAAACACAACTCGAAAATATTTTAATAAAACAATTTGAGTTGTATACTGTTAGCCATCTTGTAATTGTATACAGAGTGTAGATACGCCATGGGCATAATCTGTCTCTTAACGAACAACACAACAAGTGCGTAGTACCTACTTGACCTACGTTTTGATAACTTTAAATAAAAATACTGATTGACAAATATTAAAATACTGATTAATATATAGATTTATTCCTTTCCTCACGTAAGCTACTAAATAATATATTGTAATATCAATAGTTCATATTATCTTAACAATTCCAATTTATATGTGTTCATTAATTGTTAAAGATTTTCAATTTCAAATGTATACGGGACTCTTAAATATGTATATTGATCAAAGTCTTGTCTCGTCCAGGTAATGAATCAGTAGAATAATCCAATGCAATTGATCTAATCGACAACCCCACTCTCAACAATACATTTGATCTTTTCAGCTAAGGATGAATAACCTATGTTATCCACGTTACACCAAAGTTTTCCCGGTCGTATTTGTAGTCGTGGTTTTACTGTTTTAATTTATTGCCTAAAGGTAAAAGGTTTTATTAACTTTATCTCACCTCTATACAGCAACAGCTCTTAATTTTAACTAAGTGCAGGAGCAATTATTTTCACACGGCCCGCCGGGCAAGGCCGGATGGAAAATATTATATTACCCACGCTGAAAATACAAAAAAGTATTGCAGCTAAGGTTGGAAAGTTGTTAAAAGTTTTCACGATGTAAAGGTTTTCTAGTGTGGTTTTAAAAATAGATACCTACATTATAATATACATTAATATTTCAGATTTTTGAAATATTGCCTTGATTCTTTTTCTTATTAGTAATGGAACTTTTGTCAAAACGAATCAAATCTCGATACCAAAAGCGGCACTTATATTTTGTCGACGGCCTATCGGCACTTTGTTGTTGATCATTGTTTGCAGCCATGATGCCAATTGCTAAAGTGGTATTTCAATGGTGAAAATAACGAAACTGTCTTTTGCACTAATATGATAGAATGAGAGAGAGAGAAAACTATTGATACCCAACTACTCAGTATCTACTGATAATATTTTCAATAAGTCACATATTTTTATAATAGTTATGCAAAGTAACGTAAGTAGTAAAGTACACAAGTAGTCATGTAATTTTAGTAATGCAAAGTATCAGGTTATGGATCCAGTACCATATCGACCACGGTCGTTTGGGTTATTCGCGGATTGTCTAGAACGCAAAATGACTAGTTAGTTGTTTTACCTAAACTGCAGTTTACCCAACGTGCAATTGGTCAAAATCTCAAATTGACTAAAACGCAAAATGCCTACTTCGTATACCACCTTCATAGCACTATGACTAAAACGCAAAATATCTGAACAGTTGAGTGCAAAAGTTTAATGATACAGAATCAAAAGATGAACCAGATGTCGTAGGCCATTAGTTATTAATCCCCAGATAATAAGTAGAAAATATATTTTTGCATACAAAGGGTTAGAAGCAACTGGTCTACAACACAAAACATCTACAGTAGGTACCTATTTTTTCCGTTTTATCATAACTTTATAGCGATATCGACGGAGCCCCGCTTTCGGCCATTTGCAGATACCTAACGAACCTAACCTACCTATATCTAGTGACTGTTTTTGACTGTACTCGCAAAAACAAAAGTAGGCAAAATGCGTTCTTGTCGTTCTGCGTGTTGGGTAATTGGCTTTCAAGACGATCTAAGGTTTTGGCATAATGCTCGATGGTTAAGGTGCAAGTAGGCAAAACAACACATTGGTCATTTTGCGTTCTAGATGATCCGCGAATAACCGGGTCGTTTTAAGTGAGACGATTGACTTATCGCTCTCTTAACATAGACATCTTCAGAGTGCTTATATTTCTGTGGTGATAATTTAATCTTTATACAAACTTGACAATCATCAAAACAAACACACTATGACGCCGTGCAATGACAGCAATAAGAAAACATTTGTCACCACCTCTACTCTATCCACGGGGGTCGTAAAAGTCGACTAAGGGATTGAAAGAACTCATAGTGGACACATTACTGCGATCGCCAATCCGCTTGCCCAGCGGCATTTACCTCCTAAAGCGTCTATACGCATAGCTAATAAGATGGGCCAACGTTCAGCAGTGGACTGATATAGGTTGATGTGATGATGTATGTATGTATGTGACAACAATATTCATTTATATTTCAAATATATTTTACAAATTAAAACGTAATTAACGGAATAAAGGAAAACTTCTCATTTGAATGTAAATAACGCCGGGCATTATTTTGTCCCTCTCGCTATGCAGATGGCATTGAAAACAAGAAAAAATGAAAACTGCAAATAAGAAAATTATGAGAGCCGACAAGTCCCAAAAAACAAGCCTTTTGTTCGTATATTCCTTTATGAAATTTTATTTCCTTATCATTCTTCTGGCTTTATTATGCAAGAAGTATAATGTTATTAATTTAGAACATTAGAAAACGCATGTAACTAATTCAATAAATTTTAGAGCATTTGTGTTTTACTTGTTGTAGGTATTTTAATGGATTTCAGTGAACTCCAAATAACTCTGCTGCGCTAAACTTTCATGATCTCCAATAAAACACCACATTTTTAAAGTAAAGGCTTTTTACGATGGACACAAATGGACAAACACATTCTTGATTCTCAGATGCTCGATTTCGTTCACTCTGTCATCTTTCAAAGATATGTGACTTATTGAAACGACTACTAGAACAAGTTCTTTACTACTGTAATATTTTCAATAAGTCACATATTTTTATAGTAGTTTTGCGAAGTAACGTAAATTGTTGTGTAATTTTAGTAATGCAATGAAATAAGCATTTGCGAACCTAGAAGCTTCAACGACTTTCTAAAACATCTGACACGTGTCGTCAGTAGAAATTTTTAGACTTTTACGTAAAATATAGGTATGTGTTTTAAGTCCATTGTTGGCAATGGTGTGTTTCACTAGAATAAATCCACTCCCGTATCTCGCAGACTATCCTGGCAATACCGAAATGGACTGGGCAAATAGGAGAACGAACGAAATTGAATTTGTACTCCGGCGGTCGGGACTAGCGACGTCACTTGACGTCCCTCGGGACACTTCGGGCCCAAAACCACCTCGATTCTCAATTCAAACCATTTGACAGAACAAACCGATGATGGCGGTTAGAGATTTGTTTTAAATTTAAATATTTTACGGAGTAATGCACTGCTAAATGAGTCTTCAATCCACGCTCATAATTATAAAGTTATTTGAACAGAATGAAATGCCAATAATATTTGAAAGTGACATTTCATTATTCCTTAACAAATGGAAAGTTTTATTAAACTTTTAAGGATGTCAATATACTGTTCTTCAGATCTGGTGATAATAATTAAGTAGGTACCTATTTAGTGTAGTAGCGAATAATACAGTGTGCATCCTAAAAAAAATACTTTTTCCAGTTTTTATTTTACCATTGTCGACATGATTCACTTTCATATTGGTGCCAAACTTCAGCTTAATAGTGCTAACTATACTACGAGTAACACTAACTAAGTGTCCAGAGTATCCGCGAACGGACGCACAGTCGGGCCTCCATTAATTTTAACCTTTGAATTCCATTAATTTTTACTCATTAATTGAATTATGACATTGTTAATTAAACATTTATTTTTATTAATTTAACAAATTTGCAGATGTAATTAATTGATTTGACAAACATAGTTTTTAGGAGCCAGTACTAAAATATATTAAATATTAAGTTTTTTTTCTTATAGTGTAACTATTTTCAAATATGTAGGTATATGAAATTAAACAATTCAATTCCAATAAACTATTATGAGATATGATGGCCGAAGATTGATTTTAACAACTACTAAAATCGCAAATATCCTGTACGCGGCATGACGACATAGGCCCGGTTTTAACAGCGTATAATTGTAGGTATTTTAATAAAATACCCAATTAAAAAAAACCGATTTCAACCGATTTCTCCAAGATCTCATCATCTGACCCCGATTTGGTGCCAACGAGACCATCTCGGAGTAGTTGTAACCGGTTCTATTTTTATTTAATCGGTTCACGATTTGTCAGAGATATCGAGTAACATGTGAGATGTGAGTAGACAAAGAAAAACAGTCGAATTGAGAACCTACTCCTTTTTTGAAGTCAGTTGAAAAGTGGTTTACTAAGCGTACAAGGTATTGGCACTTACAGTTATTTTAATGAATTTCAAAAATCTGTTACAACAGTTATTTCATTTATTTACATAAAATAACTGTTGTCGAAGTTCTCGTTATTGTGATGTTCGTAGAATTGCGGCAAAGCCATTGACATGCGAGTGTTTTGTCTCTCACCACTATTTGTGTGGTTTGTGCTATTAACAAACCATTGTTCATTTTCATATATCAAGGACATATTTCCTTGTTCATTAAAATTAATTGCCCTACTGAATTGCCTGATTACTATCTTTACAATTTTTTTCCCTTTCGATCTCTCAAAACCTTTAAATGGGTCATAAGTACAGCGTTCGCGAAAACGGTCATCTTTCCTGTGTTAACGATTCTGGCACATACAAATTAGGTTTTGACTACATAATCCAAAAACCAGAAGCCATCGGCTTGTATGAATCCAACAAGAAAATTAGGTAGAAAATTAGGTCTAGAGCCCTTAACTTTCATAAGTATTAAGCCCACAGGAAAGATTTGTAACCTAATACAAAAAAATCTGTATGAACCAAATGCACTTAAAAAGTTTATTTTAGACCTTTTGACTTTTTAATCAAATTATTATTTGAATGTTACAATAGCCGAGCTGAGCGCATTCAAAACAACAAAAGTAATTGACTCGATTTCCGCTTTGAACTTCGATACAGTTCTACTTTCGATTCTTTCATTAAGCGTTCATTTAATCAAATTGTACTTTTGTTTTATATTTACGATAATTACAACTTTTTAACTTACAACTTACCGATTTATTCATCAATAGGTACTTATTTTTGCCGTGTGGTGACGGCAGTAAGAATACATTTGTCACCACCCCAACTCTTCCCGCGGGAGTCGTAAGAGTCGACTAAGGGATTGAAGTGTCACTGACCATTCTTTGATTTGATTGATGATGGGCAGCAGCGTCATCATAGTGGACACATTACTGCGATCGCCAATCCGCTTGCCGAGCGTGGTGATTATGGGCATTTACCTCCTAATGCGTCTATACGCATAGTTGATAGGAGAGGCCTTCGTCCAGCAGTGGACTGAGATAGGCTGATGATGTGAGGTATTTATTTTATTTGTAGAAAATTTGTGTACTTACACAAAACGTCTGAAAAGAAATAGGCGGTTCAAAACCTAAATAATCCTTACAATGCCTAGCATCACGAGTACTTTGTTTTTACATTTATGTAAATAGTCATATAAATACAGTGAGGATCGGGTTATATGTCTACCTAAAAGTAACGAAAATAGTAAATGAATTTCTATTTAATTGTGTTTTTATATGGTACACTTTTGATATTTTTGTAATTATGTTAGATAACAAAACTGTGAACCACTAATGTATTTAAATATGTATTATTTTACACTTACCTGCGAGCTGGAACTAACTACTGGCAACATGTTCAGCATAATCTAGCTAAAATAAGCAACACTTAAGCTGTAAATTTAGTTTTAATACTGCATAAGCTAGTGTCCAGATAACTAGCCTAGCACTTACCCTTATAGTGCTTAGTTTCGGGGTGCAGTCACACAAAACTGATTAAAAATAGTAGGTTATGTTTGAAATTTTCTACTATTGTTCTTTTTGGTTTTTTGACTCACGAGACATTTTTGTGAAGTATACTAAATATATGTTCGTACCTATTCCTTAACCGCTTTAGATGCCTACTTAAACAATATTTTGTGCATAATCGCCTCGCGAACTGTTAAAGTAAATACACGGAGATATATTTTAATATTAAATAACCTATAAAAACTATTCTACAAAGTAAGATTAATTCGGAATGAAAACGAGACTTACTGCAATATGCCTGAGTAGTGTGGAAGGTTTTATTACAAAGCACCTACGGACTTGTTTGGTACAAAGATTAACTCTAGGGGTATAAAATAGTTATTTGCATGCCTAAGCGCAAAAACATACTTGGAGCCAGGTGATATGTTTCAGTTAAGGACCTTATGTAAACGATCTTGTAAGAAACTAGCAAATTAAACTAATAAGTAGATCTGATATTGTTCTTATAGTCCGTGGGCTAGTCGGCCTGAAATTAGAAAACGGTATAATTTGGGGGTACCAAGTGTCCTTTTTACAGTAGTTAGACATATTCATAAGGATGTTAAAAAAGTATGATAGACATCTCAAAGTGGTAGCTAATAGGCATACGGGCTATTTCAAGATTTCCGTTGTATGACAGGTATGGTTAAAATTAGGAGGTACAAATTTTCCTTTTCACAGCTGTTAGGTAAGCTTATAAAAACGTCAAAAATGCAAGATTGCCATTTATAAATGCTACCTAACAAAAATGGGGGCCAATCAAAGATGGTGGATCTCAAGTTTTACAAAATCAAGTATATCTCGAGAACTATTAAATGTATCTAATTACTCTCTTGAAGAAAATTAAAGGCATATCTGTAAGCTTTATATTTTGCATATACACCATATTGCTAAAACCAACCAATAATTAATTATGACCAAATTTATGAAAATTTCGTGATTTTGATTTTTTTTGTGTCGTGTTTTTACAGAGAAGTCATGACGATAGAAAAATTAAATATTTTTTAAAAGATAGTGTATTTAATAAGCTTTAATTTGATGTATATAACTTGTTGGCGGTAATAAAAAAAAGACCCATAAAAAATATTAAAATGAATTGTAGTCATAATCCACCGTATACTTAGTGATTTAAGAGGCGATGGAAGTGCCAAGTTTTTTATATTTTTCAATCTTGGTTATTTGAAATAAGCACTATTATTTACGAGTGGCACTTCCATCGCCTCTTAAATCACTAAGTATACGGTGGATTATGACTATAATTCACTTAAATATTTTTTATGGGTCTTTTTTTTAATACCGCCAACAAGTTATATACAACAAATTAAAGCTTATTAAATACACTATCTTTTAAAAAATATTTAATTTTTCTAGCGTCATGACTACTATGTAAAAACACGACGCAAAAAAAATCAAAATCACGAAATTTTCATAAATTTGGACATAATTAATTATTGGTTGGTTTTAGCAATATAGTGTATATGCAAAATATGAAGCTTACAGATATGCCTTTAATTTTGTTTAAGAGAATAATTAGATATATTAATAGTTCTCGAGATATACTTGATTTTGTAAAACTTGAAATCCACCATCTTTGATAGGCCCCCATTTTAGTTAGGTAGCACTTATAAATGGCAATCTTGCATTTTTGACGTTTTTATAAGCTTACCTAACAGCCGTGAAAAGGAAAATTTATACGTCCTAATTTTAACCATACCTGTCATACAACGGAAATCTTGAAATAGCCCGTATGCCTATTAGCTACCACTTTGAGATGTCTATCATACTTTTTTAACATCCTTTTGAATATGTCTAGTTACTGTAAAAAGGACACTTGGTACCCCCAAATTATACCGTTTTCTAATTTCAGACCGACTAGCCCACGGACTATTAATGGTATTATATGTTTAGACTTAATCCTAAGAAGTTATTTATTATTAAGAACACTTTTCCTGTTTGATGATAAAATACTGCTTTAACGAGAAGTCATTTTCTTCATAGGGTATAACTCTTGGCTTAACTCAGTCGCTTTGTGTCAAGTTTTTAAATTCGTCCCTTTCTGCTTTCGTCACCCGTTCTTGATTTTCCATTTTTGTGCAAAGCCTATTTCATATTTGGTAAACTTTGTGCTTTTGCCATTGTCTTATTTTGGCTCATTCGTTATTCGTCACCATCTTCTTAGGGCATGTTCAATGTTAGTCTATTCTTTTTTGGTCTGATTTGCTATTCGACCTATCGTCTTTGATTTTCTTCTATAGGTACATTTTTGTCGAGAAAAACGTAACAAATATATATTTATACTAAAAAAGTGATTGACAGTCACCGAAAATACTCAAAGAAGATGGTGACGAATAACGAATGAGCCGAAATAAAAAAAATGGCAAAAGCACAAAGTTTACTAAATATGAAATACTCTGTAACAGGGTGCTTAGCCAAGTTGTCCGTCGCTAACGCTTAGTAGCGTATCGTAGTTTTCCCTCTCTGTCACTCTTTTATATTAGTGCGACAAAGACAAATAGCTGCCTTTCGGTTACGATTGCCGATTAAGCGTTAACGATTGGCAACTTGTCTAAGCACTCAGGTACGTAGCAGGAGATTTTTGTGGATTCAGTTGCGCGTAAGCTGGCTCTGCTGGCAAAATGCTGAGTTTCGGCCATTTCGGGACAAAATTTCGTGTTTACTGTTTTGTTTTGTTTGTACTCTGTTTTGTTTCGTTTGTCTCGAATAAACGTTTTTCTTTCTTCTTCTTTCTTTCTAAGTGCATTTATTTATGTCATATTTTGTTTTTCAGTTACTATGGTGATTTAAATATTAAATTCCGTTACTAAAGAAAAAATACCGAAGTTTTTTTTGGTAAATGGCAACCGATATTTCAAATTGATATAAGTGCTCGTTTTTTTGTATGCATTTTACGTCAAAATAAACACTTTTTGAATACTTTTTAACATTTCCGATACTTTTTATCAAGCAACAATTTGTTAGAATGATTTTATTTTTTATTTCAATTTTACTGACGGATTGTTTCGTTAAGTCTATTCTTATTTTTTGATTTTCAGGCAAAAGTTGTGGTAGTATTAAAACACATTGTGGTAGCATTGTAATGAAAAGTAAGTTTTATGACGAACTACGTCGAAAAACATATTTCGAAAAAAAGTTGATGAACGCTGATATTAAGCCGCGCTTGGAGATTTTATTTACAATTGAAGTGTCTAAAAATGGTCAGACATCCAGCGTTAAAATCTCTCACAATGCTCGCGAGCCCCCTATATACGTCATATTATTATTATACAGAACATTCGTACATATCACGGTTTTGACAAAAAATCGTAAGGTTCTGACACAAGTTCTTAAATGACAAAGGTTTATTATTCCCGGCTTGTCATTAAGCCTTTAGATACGGTTGCCAGCCTAACGCCCCGTGTTTTGTGGAATCGTAAGCCTGACTTATTACGGCTTAAGAATACAAAGGCATTTTACGGAACACGTTTTAACGAACAACCATTAACTCAAAAAGGCGACAATGTCAATGGTTAAAAATAGTCTTAAAACTCGTTATTTGAGTTGTTAATATGTAAAAATACCTAGTGTCATGATGTTATTTTACCTTACGATGTAGAATATAATTTTTAATATACATAATATTGAATAATTATTCAACGAGACTGTGTCGATTCTTAAAAACGGAGAATGATGGGCTAAATTGTCGCTAGTTTCAAATTTATTTCTCATGTTTTTGGTACTTAAGCTAATAGGGATGATGACTGTAGTTAAAATAAATTATTTAACATTATGCACGACATAATACACGAAGAAATTATCACTAAGATGTAGATTGAAGTAATTTTTGTACAGAACTTCTATTTATTAAATTGAAAAGAACTTAAAAGAGTAGGTCATTTGGCAGTACTCAAACGTGACGTCACTTTTGAGTATTTCATATAAAATTCCATAGTGGTGAATTCTGGTGATCGTTTTGACAGTTCGAAAAAAGATGCTGATTTGACTTGCCAGTCATCATCCCTATTATGTATTATAAATTAAAGGCCCAATATAGCACAAGATATATATATTTGCAACTATAATTAACACTATTACAATATCAGAGGAACAACGTTCTCGCTCGCAGTCAAGCACAAAAGTGAGGTGTGCCGGTCTTCTCCCTTCCACCACAACTTTGTGGCGGGGAAAGACCATCGGCCCACTTCGCGCGCTCGGATGTGACGTCAGCCGACGTCACCTAGTGCTGCCATCTCTCGGCGACAACATCCGGCCCTCCTACGTACGCATTACGTCCCTGAATGCGTCTCAGTCTGATGCATAATTCTGCGAACAAATGTCAATATTAGCACAATGTCCTGAATGTCAATCACCATTATTTTTATAGGGATTTACACTGTTTAAATGAGTTAGGCATGTTATTCCATGTCCTTGCTATTCCATCATCGGCTAGCTTCGACATAAACATACTAACTCAAATGAACAACTAAGTACATGATTCGAGTGTGTTCTAAAGTGCATTATTCCATCATCGGCCAATCTACTCAAGTACACACCCAAACAATTAACTGTGTCCTATACGCATCATGAACGATAGTGAGTTTATAGTTTTTTTAGCTAGCTTTATTGTTCCATCAACGGCCAATCTCATGCTAACTTTACTGTAGCATACACACGTTCGTAGTATTATGCATTAGACACAATAACGGTAAGTATGTTTGCTTAGGACATTATTATTTACTCAATGTTGCGTATTTCATGTCATCATGTTATGATTGTAAATTTAATTAAATAAACTGTATCAAATACTATTAGATTGACCTTTTTTTTATCATATATTTGTGAGCATAAATACCTGACAACATCCGGTTTACACAGCTGGGATTTCTTCGCTGACCTGCGCGTCAGCGTCAACGTCTGCGATGCGAACCCAGGGTTTCATGTTTTCAGCACACGCGACACCTTCGTATCGTCTCGCAGTCCTTTCAGCGCCTCGCATGTCCGTTACCTTGTAACGGTCGTGGCCTAGCACCTCTGAAACTTGAAACGGTCCCTTAAACATCGGAAGTAATTTCGTGCTCTGGCCATCGTTGCTTTGACTGGGTATCTTAATAACTACCAGTTCTCCAACATTATACACTCTAGCTTCTTTTCTTTTCGAATCAAATAACTGTTTTTGTTTTTCTGCCGCTCTTTTAATATTTTCATCTACTTTTTTTCTCAATGCAGTTACATCTACTGCTTGTTCTATATTTTCGTCCATTATCATATTATCAAAATCCGTTTGTAATCGATATCCAAAGAATACTTCACTTGGAACAGCTGCTGTAGACTTGTTTACTGTCGAATTAATACCTTGCTGAATGTCAGTAATATGAGTGTCCCATTTATTATTATCAGTATCAGCGCCTTTGCTACGCAACGCTTCTAAAATTGTAAGATTGTAACGTTCCACTTGCCCGTTAGAACGTGGCATGGCTGTGGCTATGACGTGCTGTCTAATTTTTCCCTCGACACAAAAATCACGAAACATCTTAGAAGTAAACGCACTGCCAGCGTCACATATAATTCTTTTGGGGTTTCCGAATACTTTAAAGATTTTCCTTAATTCGTTTATCACACATTTACTTTTGGTATTTTGGACCGGTGCTATGAAAACAAATTTTGTGAACGAGTCGACAATTACTAATAAATATGTATTTTTTTGTGTTGTTTTTACGAAGGGCCCCAAATGATCTATATGTAACGTGTGGAAAGGCCTGGCGTATTTAGGTATCGGATACAATTTTCCCGCCTTTTTTCCATGAACATTTTTGAAATAAATACAATTTACACAATTATTAACATACTTAGTTACAATTTTCTTCATGTGTGCAAACCAATACTTGCTCTTAATTCGTTCAACTGTCTTATCTACCGCAAAATGCCCAATATCATCATGATTAGCCCTTATTATCTGCCATATACACTGTTTAGGTACTAACCATCTTCTCCCGTATTCGGTTCTACGATACACTTTATTCCCTAATAACTCGTAGTTATTAAATATTTGCCTATTCGACTCGGCCTCGCCTGACAGTAAAATATCTTTGATTGAACATATACAAGGGTCTTGCAATTGTACAGATAACAGCCAATCCGATTCCATAATAGATATTGACATCACGCTTTCATTAACACGAGCCGCGGAATTACCGACCGGATTTCTGCTTAACGCGTCCACGTGTTGCATTTGAGTTCCCGGTCTATGCACAATCTCAAAATCAAATTCCTGTGTTTGTAATACCCACCTACCTATACGAGAATTTATTTCTTGCTTCATAATAGTGTACCTGACAGCGTTGCAATCGGTTACGATTTTAAATTTATGTCCCAATAGATAATGCCTGAACTTTTTAAAACTGACCACAATAGCTAAAAACTCGAGTTCGAACGAATGGTACTTTTTTTCTTCGGCCGTTGTTTGTCGACTATAGAAATAAATAGGCTTTTCACCATCTTTAGTAACTTGTACCACAATGCACCCGATACCATCGCGTGACGCGTCTGTATATAATATTATTGGCAATTGGGGGTCAAATATAGTAAGCAGAGCATTTGTTAATAGTTCATCTTTTAACATTTTAATCGCTTTATTTTGTTCTTCGCCCCACTCCCACAGATAACCTTTCTTTAATAGTTTTGTCAAAGGGCTACATAAAATTGAACAGTTTTTCACAAATTTCCGAAAGAAATTAACTAAGCCGAGGAACTGCCTAACTTGATGCACGTTCTCTGGTATTGGGTAATCTTGGATTGCGGACAGTTTTTTCTTACCTGGTCGAACACCCTCACCCGAAATCTCGTATCCGAGAAAACTAATTTTGTCTTGAAAGAAATTACATTTTTCTAAATTAATCGTCAAACCATTTTCTTGCAATAGATTCAAAACGGACTCAAGACATCGACTATTTTCTTCTATAGTCTCTGTTGCAATTAACAGATCATCCATGAAACAAATAACTCGTCCGAATCTAAGTTTACCCAATACTGTGTCCATTAATCTCTGAAAAACTGCAGGCCCGTTACAAATGCCAAAAGGCATTCTCAAAAATTCATATTTTGCATCACTTGTAATAAAAGCAAATTTAGGAATTGAATCTTCTTTGATTTTAATTTGATAATAGCCACTTTTTAAATCTAATGACGTGAAATATTTACAACCACGCAATCTATCTATCAAATCTTCCACGATCGGCATCGGATATTTTTCCTTCACAGTTATTTTATTCAGTTGTCTATAGTCAACACACAACCGCTTTTGACCATTAGGTTTATCAACTAATAAAACCGGACTAGCGTATGGTGAATTACTCTCGCGTATTATATTATTTTTCAACAAATCGTCAACTATTTCTCTCGTGCATTTCTTTTCCGATTCTGACATACGGTAGGGTCGCTGACACACGGGTTTATTAGTTGTTACCTCAATGTCAAGCTCAACTCGTGATGTTTTGCCCAAATTGGATAAATCATCTGCTACACACTTTGGATACTTTTTAAACAGGTCACTTAGAATTTCAACATGTTCTGCACTACTGGTATTGTACATAGATGTTTCAATCAAACATACTTGTTCATTTGTTATTGGTTGGAACATCAATGTATTACCGACCCGTGTATACATGATATTTTCATTTTCGGTAAAGTTTCTGCCTATCAGAACGTCAGATCCTGATAGGTCATCCATAACAAAAAAGTCCACGTCCAACTGAACCTTATCCAATTTGAGCATTATAGTCACCACTTCGGTTACTTCCCTACTCGCACCTTTTTGAAACCCGGTAAGCCTAACCGGTGTGTCTAAATGTCGCGGAACCAAATTCAACTTAGCCACCAGATTTGGTATAATTATTGAGCAACCACTGCCCATATCAATAAAAGCTTGATGTTTACAGTCATTTAAATAAATTTCTTTGTAAAATTTTTCTTCACAATTTGATGTACTTATAAACTTAACTTCAGCAGACTTCTCGGTCTTAGTTTTCAGCTTGAATCTACATGCCGCTTCTAAATGTCCAGATTTCTGACAAAAGTTACACTTGAAAGAATCTTTTTTATCACAATCAATTTTTTTGTGCCCTACCTCACCGCATGAAAAACAAGTAAGCTTTGTTTGTGAATGTTCGTTATTAAAAGGACCTTGATTATTGGAAGGGTCTGTTTTTCTAAAACCAGACCCACCAGTGTTTTGAGACCGAGAAATTTGCTGCTTGGGTGGAACATTGATAGCGTTATTTCTATTTAACAATTTCGTTTCTACCGTTGAATATGTTTTTCCATGTAAAAATGAGGCTAATTCGTCACAATATTGGAAATTACCAGCTTCAGCCGCTGTGCAAATATTTTTATCGCCAATGGTCCCTACAATGATCGAAATCGCGTCTTTTTCTTTAAATGATAGCCGTAAACGATCAATCTTACTTTTTTGTTGGAAGTAGAATTCGTATAATGACTGACCTTCCGTTGGTTTAGCACTCATCAATTCTGATAACAAGGTATGCATGTTTCGATTTATTTGGAACGTATCTAACATCTCATTGCGCCAGTCTTTCCAATTCCAAGAAGTCCAGCAAGTACGATTTTTTTGCAGCGAATCATACCATGTTTTAGCAGTATTTCGTAATTTTTGTAACGCCTGATATTTGATTACTTCATCTGACCATCCGAAAGCCCGAGCATTTGCATCCACAACGTTAAGCCACATTGAAACATCGTCGATTAACGGATCAAACTCAGGAATGACCGAAGCTAATAATGCATTCTGACTCACGGTTTTGGAGCGCTTACGACTTCGCTTATTCGGGCGGCGACGTCTCCTGTTGTCTTTTGAGCTGCTGCTACTGTAGGAACTCGTACTAGACGACGAACTGCTTCGAGACGTGCCTGACTCCGAGAACGAAGTGTCTTTATTTTTACGTTTTTTATGGGAATTTTTACGTTTCGCTTTACTTCTACTTTTACGGCTTATCTCTTTACTTTTTCTTTTTAGTGCCATAGCGCGGTTCAACACTTCTGATATAAATTAAAGGCCCAATATAGCACAAGATATATATATTTGCAACTATAATTAACACTATTACAATATCAGAGGAACAACGTTCTCGCTCGCAGTCAAGCACAAAAGTGAGGTGTGCCGGTCTTCTCCCTTCCACCACAACTTTGTGGCGGGGAAAGACCATCGGCCCACTTCGCGCGCTCGGATGTGACGTCAGCCGACGTCACCTAGTGCTGCCATCTCTCGGCGACAACATCTACTGGTGTATAATATTTTGCAAACTTGTTTGAATTTGTTTGTGAATTCGTTATGATAGGTATGTGTTCGTTATCATAGTATTTTACTTATTTTTTGTTGACTCGTAGAAATAGTATTGTACTATTGTGTACAATACTTGTTCCGTTATAATCAAGCTTTTCAATCTCGTACCTTACTTAGGCCACTCAACAAGCTTCGTGGCCTAAACACGGTACTCGATTGAAAAGCTCTCTATTATGACACGATTGTGTAAAATAATATTCTATATCAGTATAAACCTGATCTGATGCACAAAGTGGATTATGTGTCGTGAAAGAGAATGTTTTCAAATTTAATTTAGGTGCGGCATCAACTTAGCAAGTGTTGCTTGTGTGGCGTAGCGGCCGCTAAACCGATTACGAGTATGCGACGAAAGCAAAAAAAGCCCGATTCGAACACAACACATTGATTTCAATTCGATCTTATTTTGTTATCACTTGCAGCGCATCTTGCTCATGCGTCTATATTAGCGCAAGCGAGATGTATCATACATAAGTCAAATTGAGAATTAATTGTAAAATTGAATTACACCGGAACACGCCTATTCATAGGGAACCAGCCATAAAAGTTATCTCATTAATGTTACGAACTGCACGTGGTTACACAACTTATTATTTGTATGAAAATATACTTACCTTTACGCGGTGCGTAAGGGCTTATAGTGTAACTATAAGTGCGTAAGGTGTTTTGAGAGTTTGATGTTAGACAAACTCTTTTAAAATGTATTAATTACCATTAAGGAGTCAAACTAAGTTTTCTATTCACTCGAAACTAATGAGTCTTTATCTTTTTTCATAAGTTATGAATGTTTTTACCTATTCATGAAAAAATACACAATCAAGAATAAGTACCTAGTTTCGGTAATGGGCTTAAATTGGATTGATCATCGCTAAAATGCCTTAACATTGCATTTTAGCGATGATCAATCCGATCTAAGCTCATTAACGGTAACGATTCGAAAGTAAAAATCGTTAATAATTAAATAACGCACATAAATTAAGCTATTTTTTATGGAATAGGAGACAAGCGAGCAGACGATCGCCTGATGGAAAATGTCACCGTCGCCCATTCATGGTATTACAATATAAACTATTGATATTTCACAAAAACTGTCTTGACAAATATATTTTATTATAATTATTATATAGTATCCCAAAATGCTCTTACCTATAACCTTGTTTTGCGTCGACTTGTTGATTCAATCAAACAATAGTGTATCTAGATTTTTCAGTATTTTACATGCCACATAATCAATTGTAGAATAGAATAATTAGGCATAAAATAAAGCTTACTTTGCATTATTATTTTTATGAAGTATTGTTTAAAAGTACGTACTCTTATATATTATATCTACTAAATATTGACATTTTGTCATGAATTTGCTCTAGTTAAGTATACATTTATTGTAAAAATACTTATCCCCTCCAATCCAGTCCTACTTATTCCTTATACGACTCATTTTCCAAGACTTATATACAAGTTACAATACCTCTTTGATATCATTTTGATTATAACAAAGTGAACATAATTTACCTTTTCAATCAAAAATCGCGAAACAGTTCCTAGCTTAGGGTACAATATTAAAAACTTAGAACAAAAATAGAAAAGCACTCACTATTTGTTTTCATTTTAATTATATACACATAATACAAACATGTACAAAAGCGCTAGTATGATTAATGATTATTTTTAGATTCCTACACCGATATAATAGGTACCTATTATTAAATTCGTATAGTATTTTATGCAACCCTTGTTTAAGAGAGATCAAAAAAGGAGAGTGGCGTGGGTACCAATTTGAGACGATGCCGAAAATTGTTACTAAAGACGCCACGAGCATTTATTGACTCAGTTAAACAATGTTGCATACAATACTTTTTCTACGACCACACACTTATTTTCAAATAAAATTGTAAATTTGAGAAGTATTCTTAGTCAAACGTAATTTTATTAATGATCAAGGTCGGGCGGCAGACGTCAAACGGTAATTCTCAAAATAGTGGCATCGTACCCTGCCTTTATGTTTTTGAATAGAAAGTGTATGAAATATGTAAGTTGCACATATCGTCAGTTGTAATATGAATTAATGTAACCACCAAATGACGATTTTTCAGGAGAGCCCAAAAACGAATTTGACATTTATAAAGTATGTTGTACCTTTTTAGTTAATTATCCTATTGAAATGATGTTTATCTTGTTTGATTTATTTTTGAGAGGTCTATTTAATACACAGTTACTAACTTTGACCACAGTTGTAGTTCAAGAAATGGCTGGTGCTTACGTTAAATATTTAAAAAAAATTTTGGAGTTACGTTAATAATTTAATGAAAATCATCAAAAGTGGATTTCATAACTTAGTGTAAC
>JALPQI010017880.1:0-28672 GCA_025490895.1 Thaumatotibia leucotreta
TGTACTCGTTTCTGACTAATTCGCATACGTGCAATACGATTTCCGGGTCCATTCTAAGATTCAAGATGGCGGGAACTTTTTATATTGAAATTTTCATCATTCTACTCGTTTCCGACTAATTCGCATACGTGGAATACGATTTCCGGGTCCATTCTAAAATCCAAGATGGCGGGAACTTTTTTTTTGCAATTTTCGTCATTATACTCGTTTCCGACTAATTCGCATACGTGGAATACGATTTCCGGGTCCATTCTAAGATCCAAGATGGCGGGAACTTTTTTTTTCCAATTTTGATCATTATACTCGTTTCCGACTAATTCGCATACGTGGAATACGATTTCCGGGTCCATTCTAAAATCCAAGATGGCGGGAACTTTTTTTTTCCAATTTTGATCATTATACTCGTTTCCGACTAATTCGCATACGTGGAATACGATTTCCGGGTCCATTCTAAAATCCAAGATGGCGGGAACTTTTTTTTCCAATTTTGATCATTATACTCGTTTCCGACTAATTCGCATACGTGGAATACGATTTCCGAGTCCATTCTAAAATCCAAGATGGCGGGAACTTTTTTTGCAATTTTCATCATTATACTCGTTTCTGACTAATTTGCATACGTGGAATATCATTTTTGGGTCCATTCTAAGATCCAAGATGGCGGGAACTTTTTTGCAATTTTCATCATTGTACTCGTTTCTGACAAATCGCATACGTGCAATACGATTTCCGGGTTCATTCTAAGATTCAAGATGGCGGGAACTTTTTATATTCCAATTTTCATCATTATACTCGTTTCCGACTAATTCGCATACGTGGAATACGATTTCCGGGTCCATTCTAAAATCCAAGATGGCGGGAACATTTTTTTGCAATTTTCATCATTGTACTCGTTTCTGACTAATTTGCATACGTGAAATACGATTTCCGGGTCCATTCTCAGATTCAAGATGGCGGGAACTTTTTTTTTGAAATTTTCATCATTTTACTCGTTTCTGACTAATTTGAATACGTGGAATATCATTTTTGGGTCCATTATAAGATCCAAGATGGCGGGAACTTTTTTTTTGAAATGTTCATCATTATACTCGTTTCTGACTAATTCGCATACGTGGAATATCATTTTTGGGTCCATTCTAAGATCCAAGATGGCGGGAACTATTTTGCAATTTTCATCATTGTACTCGTTTCTGACTAATTCGCATACGTGCAATACGATTTCCGGGTCCATTCTAAGATTCAAGATGGCGGGAACTTTTTATATTGCAATTTTCATCATTATACTCGTTTCCGACTAATTCGCATACGTGGAATACGATTTCCGGGTCCATTCTAAAATCCAAGATGGCGGGAACTTTTTTTGCAATTTTAATCATTGTACTCGTTTCTGTTCTGACTAATTCGCGTACGTGGAATATCATTTTTGGATCCATTCTAAAATCCAAGATGGCGGGAACTTTTTTTTTGCAATTTTCATCATTGTACTCGTTTCTGACTAATTCGCATACGTGTAATACGATTTCCGGGTCCATTTTAAAATCCAAGATGGCGGGACCTTTTTTTTGCAATTTTCATCATTATACTTTTTACTGACTAATTCGCATACGTGGAATACGATTTTCGGGTCCATTCTAAGATCCAAGATGGCGGTAATTTTTTTTTGTAATGTTTGTCAATGTACTCGTTTTCAACTAATTTATAAACGTGGAACCCTAATTTGTGGTTAATTTTATATCCAAGAGTTTTTATATTTAGCACGTTCTTATGAGTAGCGGAAATGCAGTACCTACAATGAAAAAAAAAAAAACTGCATAAAAGCTCAAAAAAGGTGCCGCCATTTTGCATCTTACAATTGATGTACTTTTGGGCAGTTTTTATCATTAAAAATACTCCATTTCCAATACATATACGTAAATAACCTTGGATCTTAAATTCGCCCTAAATTCGGGTTCCACGTTTGTAAATTAGTCGAAAACAAGTACAATGATAAAAATTACAAAAAAAAGTTCCCGCCATCTTGGATCTCAGATTGGACCCCAAAATCGTATGCGAATTAGTCAGAAACGAGTATAATGATGAAAATTGCAAAAAAAAAGTTCCCGCCATCTTGGATTTTAGAATGGACCCAAAAATGATATTCCACGTACGCGAATTAGTCAGAAACGAGTACAATGAATAAAATTGCAAAAAAAGTTCCCGCCATCTTGGATTTTAGAATGGACTCGGGAATCGTATTCCACGTATGCGAATTAGTCGGAAACGAGTATAATGATGAAAATTGCAAAAAAAAAGTTACTGCCATCTTGGATCTTAGAATGGACCCAAAAATGATATCCCACGTACGCGAATTAGTCAGAAACGAGTACAATGATTAAAATTGCAAAAAAAAAAGTTCCCGCCATCTTGGATTTTAGAATGGACTCGGGAATCGTATTCCACGTATGCGAATTAGTCGGAAACGAGTATAATGATGAAAATTGCAAAAAAAAGTTACTGCCATCTTGGATCTTAGAATGGACCCAAAAATGATATTCCACGTATGCGAATTAGTAAGAAACGAGTATAATGATGAAAATTGCAAAAAAAAGTTCCCGCCATCTTGGATTTTAGAATAGACTCGGAAATCGTATTCCACTTATGCGAATTATTCGGAAACGAGTATAATGATGAAAATTGCAAAAAAAAAGTTCCCGCCATCTTGGGTCTTAGAATGGAACTAAAAAAGATATTCCCCGTATGCGAATTAGTCTGAAACGAGTATAATGATGAAAATTGCAAAAAAAAAGTTCCCGCCATCTTGGATTTTAGAATGGACCCGGAAATCGTATTCCACGTATGCGAATTAGTCGGAAACGAGTATAATGATGAAAATTGCAAAAAAAAAGTTACTGCCATCTTGGATCTTAGAATGGACCCAAAAATGATATTCCACGTATGCGAATTAGTAAGAAACGAGTATAATGATGAAAATTGCAAAAAAAAGTTACCGCCATCTTGGATTTTAGAATGGACTCGGAAATCGTATTCCACTTATGCGAATTAGTCTGAAACGAGTATAATGATGAAAATTGCAAAAAAAAAGTTCCCGCCATTTTGGATTTTAGAATGGACCCGGAAATCGTATTCCACGTATGCGAATTAGTCGGAAACGAGTATAATGATGAAAATTGCAAAATAAAAAGTTCCCGCCATCTTGAATCTTAGAATGGACCCGAAAATCGTATTCCACGCATGCGAATTAGTCAGAAACGAGTATAAAGATGAAAATTTTAAAAAAAGTTCCCGCCGTCTTGGATTTTAGAACGGACCAGGAAATCGTATTCCACGTATGCGAATTAGTCAGAAACGAGTATAATGATGAAAATTGCAAAAATAAGTTGCCTCCATCTTGGATCTCATAATGGACCCGAAAATTGTATTCAACGTATGTGAATTAGTCAGAAACGAGTACAATGATGAAAATTGCAAGAAAAATGTTCCCGCCATCTTGGATCTCAGAATGGACCCGGAAATCATATTACACGTATGCGAATTAGTCAGAAACGAGTATTATGATGAAAATTACAAAAAAGCAGCCGCCATCTTGGATCGTAGAATGGACCCGGAAATCGTATTACACGTATCGTATGCGAATTAGAAACGAGTACAATGATGAAAATTGCAAAAAAAAGTTCCGGCTATCTTGGATTTTAGAATGGACTCGGGAATCGTATTCCACATATGCGAATTCGTCGGAAACGAGTATAATGATAAAAAATTGCAAAAAAAAAGTTCCCGCCATCTTGGATCTTAGAATGGAACCAAAAAAGATATTCCACGTATGCGAATTAGTCAGAAACGAGTATAATGATGAAAATCGCAAAAAAAGGTCCCGCCATCTTGGATTTTAGAATGGACTCGGAAATCGTATTCCACGTATGCGAATTAGTCGGAAACGAGTATAATGATGAAATTTGCAAAAAAAAAGTTCCCGCCATCTTGGATCTTAGAATGGAACCAAAAAAGATATTCCACGTATGCGAATTAGTCAGAAACGAGTATAATGATGAAAATCGCAAAAAAAGGTCCCGCCATCTTGGATTTTTGAATGGACTCGGAAATCGTATTCCACGTATGCGAATTAGTCGGAAACGAGTATAATGATGAAAATTGCAAAAAAAAGATCCCGCCTTCTTGGATTTTAGAATGGACTCGGAAATCGTATTCCACGTATGCGAATTAGTCTGAAACGAGTATAATGATGAAAATTACAAAAAAAAGTTCCCGCCATCTTGGATTTTAGAATGGACCCGGAAATCGTATTAAACGTATGCGAATTAGTCGGAAACGAGTATAATGATGAAAATTGCAAAAAAAAAGTTCCCGCCATCTTGGATTTTAGAATGGACCCGGAAATCGTATTGCACGTATGCGAATTAGTCGGAAACGAGTATAATGATGAAAATTGCAAAATAAAAAGTTCCCGCCATCTTGAATCTTAGAATGGACCCGAAAATCGTATTCCACGCATGCGAATTAGTCAGAAACGAGTATAAAGATGAAAATTAAAAAAAAAAGTTCCCGCCATCTTGGATTTTAGAATGGGCCCGGAAATCGTATTCCACGTATGCGAATTAGTCAGAAACGAGTATAATGATGAAAATTGCAAAAATAAGTTGCCGCCATCTTGGATCTCATAATGGACCCGAAAATTGTATTCAACGTATGCGAATTAGTCAGAAACGAGTATAATGATGAAAATTGCAAAAATAAGTTGCTGCCATCTTGGATCTCATAATGGACCCGAAAATTGTATTCAACGTATGCGAATTAGTCAGAAACGAGTATAACCCAACTCTGTCAGGAATAACTAGGTACACTCTTCACGCTTCAAGTTCGTCTGTATACTCATTTTCACCCTGTATAATTATGTATGTAACACCCTGTATGTATACGTATGTATCTATCGGATCTATGATCACTTTGTATAACTATAAAACGAAACGAAAGAGCTCGTGATTCTGATTAGAAAAAATGTATAAAAGTCCATATATGGAAAATTTTATAAAACGACAACAAAATAAAAACCCGCCCGTTTGCACCTTGTAAAACACTGTTTTTACAAAATCAAAGATTATGCGCAACAAAAAAATAAAAAAACAAAGTTTGAAAAAAAAGAAATAAAAGAACATTTTCAGCGCGTATAGTTAGGATTTGAACCTGGTACCACTGCTTCACAGCCGAACGCATGAACCACATTACCAACCTCCCCATTTCGTGGTATGGCAAAATATGCTATGTGTTGCAAGTGATCATGCGTTTCGTTCGTGGCAAGGTAGTGTATACTGTTTCAGAGCCATCTGTGCCAATGGACGAACAACAAAGGTAGTGTATATTCTGTTTCAGAGCCATCTGTATGCCATGCTCACGAACAACCGTGGCGCCGTCTAGTAGTGACGACATTTCAGGTGGATGCATTTTAATGTATGGTGCTGATATATCTACTTAAACTAAATAATCTCTGGTTTACTGTAACAGCATTACCCATAGCATCTTCGAAGAAATAAGGCCCAACTACCCCTCCTGACCAAATTCCACACCAAACTGTTACTCGACGAGGATGCAGTGGTTGTTCATGGATTAAAGATGGTTGTTCTTCCCCCCAATAGCGAGAATTTTGTTTATTAACACACCCGCTGAGGTCGAAATGAGCTTCGTCACTCATAATGATTTTTTGATGAAATCCTGGGTCTCTTTCCAGCTTGGTAAGCATAGCACTACAGTAATCACGACGGAGTACATGGTCTTGAGGCTTAAGTTCTTGAGTTATCTGTACCTTATACGGAAACAAAGACAGGTCTTTCTTTAAAATTGTTTGGAGAGAAGTCCTCTTAATTCCGACTTGTTGAGATCGTCGCCTGGTAGACAATGTCGGTTCTGCGGCTACACTTTCACGAACTGTTTGAATATTCTGTTGAGTACGAGCCTTTTTGACACGATGAGGAACTGTTTTGTCTGTTACCATGCCATACTGCTCAAATTTTTTGACTAAACGAGCTATTGTTAGCCGTGAAGGCAAGTGATTTCTGCCAAAAGTTGGCCGCAATTTCCTTAGAGTTTCCGCAATACACGATTGGGATGAGTAAAACGTTTTAATAATTAAAACTCGTTGTTCCGTCGTAAAACGCTCCATAATAAATTTGCCGTATCTACACAAACTAATTTTGCTGCAACAACTGTCAAACTTACCGCCAAAACAAAATGGCGGCAAAAAAAAGTTGTATACCTCCAAGTTGGCCACCCGTTATTAGAGGCCTACATCCAGCAGTGGACTGAGATGGCTGATGATGATGTGTGTTGTTAGAGTGCATGTTCAGATATTTTCGAGCATTGTGCAGAGGTTTAAGGTTTTTGTGCTAAACCAAGTTTCAGTCTGGTCTGGTACATGTTTACTGTTGTAATGGATAAATTTATTTGTGAATGATGTAAAATGAAAAAGAATACCTGAATTACTCCCTGATGAATTATGATAAATAATAAATAAATTATACAGGGTGTAAGTCTAATACGGGCGAAGCTCTTAACGGGTGTTTAGTTTACGACATAATAAGTACATTCAAATAACTTTTACTTAAAATTACAGCAACAAAATTTTCCGTACAAAATAATTCAGCGCGCAATGTAGAGCAACATACGCGAGTTAAACACTCGTTGACAGCTACTTTCAAAAGCAGATGAGATGACATAACTGCCATGTCAACAATAACAAATGTTCGTACCTACCTACATTGCTGCTCCGATAATCTTAAAAAAATTCTATGGGGTCATAATTAAGAGTAACTTTAAAAAGACCTTGTAATCCATGATTACACTAATAAAGATAAAGATATTTTATTTGCTAAGGACACACAGATATACAAGTACAGATAGTACCTACAACACGCATGCGTTTCGGAAGTAGGTATCCTGTCGTCATCCGACATGCAAATTATGTTCAGAAATACAAACTACCTATATTTATCATTAAAATTAATACATTTACTTTAAATTGGTAATTATTTGATATTACTATTATCATTAATCATTAAGGATTTCATGAATCCCATGCCTGGTTTAATTGATCGCCCGTATTAGATTTACACACTGTATATAATTTTTACCTATTGAATATCTTAGTTAAACCGTTTTTTTTTTAACACCAACGCTGCGGCAATTAAGTTAAATTGTAATTAACCATACTTGTACAGGTCACATATGACCTGTTCCGCGCTGAGTGTGTTAAAGGAATTTAAATTTTTAACCGACTTCAAAAAGGAGGAGGTTTACAATTCGTCGAAATCTTTTTTTTTTTTTTATGTATGTTCCCCGATTACTCGAAGACGCGTGGACCGATTTGAAATATTCTTTTTTTGTTTGAAAGGGTATACCTTCTAGTTGGTCCCATTGTCACCGAATCCAGATCTGATGATGGGATCCTGGAGAAATCGAGGGAACTCTTCAAATGTTGTAGGCGCACATGACATTTTTCATTTATCTTCGAAGACTAATCAAGTATTTGCATCTAGTCATGAACATCTTAAGTTGGTGATCTGATGATGGAAGGTACAACTCTTTAGCAATTAGGAGTTGGGGGATAATTCTTTAAGTATAACATATTTCGTGTATTTTGGAAGCTATTTGAGTATTTGCCTTTAGGTGGTCATCCTTTCATGTTAGTGAGCTGATGATGTAAGGTACAACTCCTTGGAGATTAGGAGTTGGGGGATAATTCTTTAAATAAAACATATTTCATATATTTTGGAGGCTATTCGAGTATTTGCCTTTAGGTGGTCATAGTCTCATGTTGGTGAGCTGATGATGAAAGGAATAACTCCTTAACGATTAGGGGTTGGAGGATCATTCTTTGTATATAACAAATGTCATACATTTTCGAGATCTATTCAAGTGTTTGCTTAGTAGTTATGACATGTCGGTTAGCGGTTAGTGATTCTTTAAATAATATTGGCATGCTAAGTCTGTTACCTTTGAAATTGTTTTTGTATTCATATAAGTTCGCCAGTTCAGGTTTTATGGCCTACTACAGTGCAGTACATTCTAATTTTAAGTATTTAGAGCATACTGAATAACGATTTTATATTTACACTACTGAAAAGCAAAAAATAAAATATTTTAAAAATAAAACCGCCTTCAAAAATTCGCCCGAACTAAAAAGTTAAAAATAATTTTGGTTCCTACTTCTTAGGATTTCCTACCCAAACCTTTAAACCTTTTACCCTTTTCATTGAAATAAAACATTATGGCTAGGTACCCTACAGATTTCTTAGAAGTCGGTGCCAAGCCAAATATGTTCACTTCGCGAGTACTTATATGTATTTGATAGAGCTTTGTAACTTACTGTCACTCTGGTTATGCTTTCATGAAAATGACTGAGGCAGACCATTCTGTTGATAAAAGCGTAATCGGAGTGACAGTAAGTTACAAAGCTCTATCTAATATATACCTATGAACGTATTCGGCTTGGCACCGACTTCTAAGAAATCTGTAGGGTACCTAGCCATAATGTTTTATTTCAATGAAAAGGGTAAAAGGTTTAAAGGTTTGGGTAGGAAATCCTAAGAAGTAGGAACCAAAATTATTTTTAACTTTTTAGTTCGGGCGAATTTTTGAAGGCGGTTTTATTTTTATTTTTAAAATATTTTATTATTTATCAATTTGTCTGAAACAAAAACAAATGAATGTGTTTTTTAAAAATCTTAAATGCGAAGAATGCCTATCTCTATTAACAATTTCGGAAAGTTTTGTACACTGCACACTGGCATTGTAATGAAAGCCAAAAGATTATCAATATCTTTTGATATGAATTATTATAAATTACCATACCTCCCAAAGAATTTATTATCTAATAAGTTGAATTCTCATGATGATTTGAACACTGAATTCCCTGCTCGTCAATGTGGTAAAAACTATTTTTCTTTCCAGGCAAAAAGCGTAAGCGCAGTGGAGACTCCAAAGAGCTCTGCATATGGGGAGATAGTGTCAAGCCAGCCAAACTCACCAAGATCTGGCCAGTCTTCGACTCCGGAGGGTACGGAGATGCAGCCATCCTGACTCTGCATGTCCTGCAGAAAACTCCACCCATCAACAACCCACTACTCTTCACAACCAACCCCGACTTCAGTCTCTCCGCACTCCACCAAAAACACACCGACTCCTTCGGTCTGAACGCCTCATGGAAACAAACGCAGCTGAACAAATCCATGCCAAACGATGACCTCACTCGAAGAGTCTTCGGATCAGTCTCCAGGCAACTAAGGATCATCAACGCACATTTCCATCAATCCATGTTCAAATATAAATACCCAAGAGTCACTCGACAGAATGTCTTGTTGGAAACCCCCGTTCGGAGACCTGCAGCGCATTACAGTTTGACTATGAAGGCTATTCGGTTCCAGCCAACTCCGAGAAGAGATTTACCTTGTTATGGGAACTTGGAGTTGCCGTTTAAAGTGAAGCAGGAGACGGGTACTTCGCCACAGATCTTTGTGTCCAGCGGAAGGAGTGTTGGTGCGGACAAAGTGGATGTTAAAGTGAAAGTGGAGAGTGATAGGGTTAAAGTGGAGAAAGAGAAGGAGAAGGAAAGGGATAAGGAAAGGGAGAGAGAAAGGTAAGTTGTTCATAGCAGCTTATTTGTTAATTACAATATATTTTAGTATCCCACACCCCACTGCACAAACGCAGACTTTGAAATAAGAACTTGTAAGAACTTTTAAATAAGTTGGTATCACACATTTTATTTCTGAAAATTGATCCCAATTAGAACTGTGTTAAAATTATATTTCACGCGGGTTACTCACGTCTTAAGTCGAAATGCTTTCGCTCCGTAAATGAGGAGCTTCTTCAAGAGCCAATCGCCATGGCTGTGCGACGAAGCCATGTAATATAACTTTAGTATGTATGAGTTTCACGAGAGTTTTGGCTTTAGAACTCTGTTGCTCAGTTTAACAGTTTTGATTAATTACTTATTTTGACATGTGATGTGCCATTTTGGTTGTATGATAGTCTATGCACCTAAGTATAAAACGGGACCATATTAGTAAAACTTAGCTGTCCTTCTGTCACCAGGCTGTATCCCTTAAACGGTGAGCAGTAAAACATTTGAAAAAAAATTGTACATTTGGATCGCGTCTTTGATATTGATATAAATTGGTAGGCTGGTAGAGTCAATGGTGCTAAGCAAGATCCACACATTTCCCAAAATGTTTGTATGAAACTGTTTTCGTTACCAGGTCGTCACATTCGTCCCGTCACTCGTCGTGTCACCACTGCCGGCGACGGGCGCGGATCAAACGAGCATCTATAGGCGTCCAGTGTCGGCGGCCCACTCCTGGGACCTTGGACCCAAGAGACGAGAATCCCGCGCTAAAGGGGCTGAAATACCACAGGTAATACATGAAACAAGCGTCCAGAGTCATCCAGTGTTGACGGCCCACGCGTGGGACCTTGGACCCAAGAGACGAGAATCCCGCGCTAAAGGGGCTGAAATACCACAGGTAACACATGAAACAAGCGTCCAGAGTCATCCAGTGTTGACGGCCCACGCGTGGGACCTTGGACCCAAGAGACGAGAATCCCGCGCTAAAGGGGCTGAAATACCACAGGTAACACATGAAACAAGCGTCCATTAGCGTCCAGTGTCGATGGCCCACGCGTGGGACCTTGGACCCAAGAGATGAGAATCCCGCGCTAAAGGGTCTCAAATACCACAGGTAACACATGAAACAAGCGTCCAGAGTCATCATGTGTTGACGGCCCACGCGTGGGACCTTGGACCCAAGGGACGAGAATCCCGCGCTAAAGGGGCTGAAATACCACAGGTAACACATGAAACAAGCGTCCATTAGCGTCCAGTGTCGATGGCCCACGCGTGGGACCTTGGACCCAAGAGATGAGAATCCCGCGCTAAAGGGGCTGAAATACCACAGGTAACACATGAAACAAGCGTCCAGAGTCATCCAGTGTTTACGGCCCACGCGTGGGACCTTGGACCCAAGAGACGAGAATCCCGCGCTAAAGGGACTGAAATACCACAGGTAACACATGAAACAAGCGTCCATTGGCGTCCAGTGTCGACGGCCCACGCGTGGGACCTTGGACCCAAGAGACGAGAATCCCGTGCTAAAGGGGCTGAAATACCACAGGTAACACATGAAACAAGCGTCCATTGGCGTCCAGTGTCGACGGCCCACGCGTGGGACCTTGGACCCAAGAGATGAGAATCCCGCGCTAAAGGGGCTGAAATACCACAGGTAATACATGAAACAAGCGTCCAGAGTCATCCAGTGTTGACGGCCCACGCGTGGGACCTTGGACCCAAGAGACGAGAATCCCGCGCTAAAGGGGCTGAAATACCACAGGTAACACATGAAACAAGCGTCCATTGGCGTCCAGTGTCGACGGCCCACGCGTGGGACCTTGGACCCAAGAGACGAGAATCCCGTGCTAAAGGGGCTGAAATACCACAGGTAACACATGAAACAAGCGTCCATTGGCGTCCAGTGTCGACGGCCCACGCGTGGGACCTTGGACCCAAGAGATGAGAATCCCGCGCTAAAGGGGCTGAAATACCACAGGTAATACATGAAACAAGCGTCCAGAGTCATCCAGTGTTGACGGCCCACGCGTGGGACCTTGGACCCAAGAGACGAGAATCCCGCGCTAAAGGGTCTCAAATACCACAGGTAACACATGAAACAAGCGTCCATTTGTGGACCTTGGATCCCAGAGAGAACCCATTTTAATGCAGGTTTAGGTAGGTGCTGTGGTGTAATATGAAATACACACTCGCAATGAAAACGGGTCAGGTGGTTTTTTTCATAGAAAATAATGCAAACATGGAGATTTCAAATATTTTTAAAAAATATTTATAGTGTAGGTAAAATCTATTTTTAAATCAGATTGTATTGGAATTTCCCTAAATTTATAAATAAACCAAAAAAAAAATTTTAATTGTCGTTAGGTCGGTTTGTATAGACAAAAATGTAGACCGTTTAAAAAACAACTAAAATGTATGGTTAATCGAATTTTTTTAATCACGAGTTGCTATGTTTATATCTACGGAGTCATCTAACGACAAAGTTCCGTGTTTTTCGGATCGGGTGAAAACTTCAGGGAAATTCCAATACTAAAAACGATTCCACTTGTATTATGAATATTTATTTTAAATATTTGTAATCTGCATGTTTCCAGTGTTTTCTATGAAAAAATCCACCTGACCCGTATTCATTGACCGCGATAAGACTCAGGAGTAGATTTTAACGAAGAAGAAATTTATTTTATAATTCGCGACTGATACAGTTTTCTATTTTATTTATTATGTTGATTTTATGTCATTCATTTAAATACAGAATTCATCCGAAAACAACCAGTATCGTATAGGACTGTTATACAACCTCCAGTAGCAATATGCAGTTTAAAATGCGGCTTTCGGTTTAAAAATACAACCTTTAAGGTGGAATGTCACGGTCAGCTAGGCACTACAACGCCAATAGATGGCGTTATAGTGCATAGGTGGCGCGAATTCTACGTATTTTTATATTTTATGTATGATAATTGAAATATTTTTAATAAGTAATATGTTTGCCGCAAATAAACTGCTGTTTCTAATGTGGCCAACTAAATTTCAGGTGAGGTTTAATTTACAAAATAAGTTTATTTGAATAAATACGAAACGCTGCCGCGGCTGCGCAGTATGCACACACACATTCAAACCCTTATTCGTTTACGAAACCGATTGCTTATTTCGGAACGTGTATTGAACTTGGATTAGGCTAGTTGGATGACCGTCTGACGCACATTCATTAGGACCAAGTTTCAAATCTCGTAATTTCAATATATTTTTTACTTTACATTACATGACATTTTATTTTTTTTAATGATACTTTACCTATAATTACATTTTTTTCAGTAATAAATAAATAACCTGTGGCCTATCCCACAAAACTTTACAAGCGTATAATTCTACAAAATTGTATAAATTCCGAAACAAATAATTGTCAATTTTGTAGATTTGTATGCTTGTAAAGTTTTGTGGTATTGATCCCTGAACTACAAACCTAAGTTTAATTTTGGTGGCCTTATATATTTACTCACCAAATACGTTTTCAGGTGATGTTATGGCATCCAGTTCCGGTATTTTTTGCATGGTCAATCTCATAGCCTCATAGCCTATAATACTAAAAAACGGGCCTGGATGTCCTAACCTAATAGGTGTCCAATCAGATTGGGACGGAATCTATTCGATGACTTCAGTCAGATAAGTTTTCATATGTAGATATAATTATATTAGATATTTCTGGTCACTTTAATTATTAGATTCCTTCCCATTCCAATCACGTGCGGAATACATAGATAAAGAAAACAGAACAATTTATAAATTCGGTGTTTTATTTACATCATATCATATTATTTTTATTTATTATTTCTGTTTTACGTTTTTCTGGTTTTATACATGGATATAGGAAGATTGCTTGACGTTGTGTGTGTTGCTTGGAAGTGAACCTGAAGCATCTACACATATTGTGACACCTGCAGTTGGCCCTGGATCTGAAATCAGAATATTTACTCATCGTTAAAATGGTGTGTGATGATTACTGGAATAAAAAATACATTTCAGCCTCATCTAGTTAGGTGGTGGTGAACATGACTGCGAAATTAGGGAGGGAACCTGGGTTCAAAACAGGTTCAGTGAGTATCTACAAAATGGTTATATTTTTAAAAGTTCAAGGCCTCCCAAGTAACAAAAGCGAATCTAAAAAGGGGATATTAGATATCTAATAGACTTCGATTTGATTGTCTACCATAAGAGTAACATTGCCCCCAAGCTATCTTCAATAACGCTTATAGATAGCCTATAGTAAAGTGGGCACAACCTTGTAACTATTCATAAGTCTCCCTCTAGAAACCACGAATAGACAGAGTTAAGAATTAAACATTTTCAAATAGTCTTAAGGCATTCTTCTAGAGTCTTTCTATACTATTTATAGACCACGATATACACTAGTAGATGGTTAATAGATAAGCTTCAGAACTAAACAGAAGTATTTACCTGAGAAGTTTTAAAACCAAATTAACTCAACCCTGCCAACCTTAAGAAATATTTTAATAGAAATAGACAACGATACGTATAATGGCGCATATCTCTAAAGAATAATGCTAAGGTAATATTACAAAATGGCGTGACAAATTTCTAACTACTTATTTCATGCGCCTATTTTTCATCGGCTAATACTGATACTTAAACTTGCAAAACTTGGTGCGGATGAAAGTCTCTCGCTGAATTTGTGTAAAACTCTCTTTAAATAAGAGCGCCCGCTTGAAATGTAATATTTAATAAAATATTAACCAAATATACAAATATAAAAAATAATAATATTGTGTTTATATGTTTAAGCCATTTGTTTCATTCATGATATAGTATATTAAAAAGTATAGGACGATTTGTTACAGAGAATATATTCATAAAAGTACAAAAACAAGCCAAAAAATAGTTCGCTACAATAATTTTACAAAATATTAGGCAGTAAAAATGGCGTCTAGTTAAAGTTGTCTAGAAAAATGATTTCTTTAAAACAAACTTTCTAAAGAATAGTCTGTAGTATAGCTCTAGTAAATGACAAGACTATTTTTACTTGTTGCAAACCAAACTTCCTAGTCGAGGAATAAACTGGTTTATGAGTGGTTTAAGATTACCTATAAACTGCCATTTTTGTAAACTGTTTTAACTTCTCACAGTATTTCTAGACATCAATCAGAGAACTGGCATTTTGAGTGCGTTGTGTATCATTTTGGATGGATTAATGCAGAACGAATTCAAGAAGTTACCTTCTTAAAGAAATTTGTTTTTTATTTGTTGACAACATGAAATAATGTAATTGTATAATCGCAACTTCGTGCCGCCTGCGTGCGCGCGTGCGGAGTAGTCGCGAGACACACGTCTGACATGTTGAATTGTTTGGTGTATCCACGGTTCACTCGGCCGATTTTTAGCAGTTTTAATGTGTTATGTTTAGTTTTATCAGTGTATTTGAAGGGGGCGGAAAGTTTATTTTTTGTGGATCGTATTAAATTAGGTAGATATATCTAAATTATCATATTCGTACCTATCTGTATAAAGTTTCCCCGATTTCTAAGAATGAACATTTGACACGCATTGTTTATTTAGTTACAGGTAGATGGAACCATTTCGTAATTAAAATTAATGTCTAATCTTTATTTATTATTTTAATAATCTTACCCGCTTAATTCATGAGTCGCAAATCAGAATCGGAACTCCTTTTGCTCCTTCTCTGTATTTTCTTCTATTTTTAAATATTTGCTGACTCTCCGACGAAAGCCACCAGATCTTTTAATTTGTTTTACTGTCTCCATTGCATAAAGCCAGCTGATCTAGTAAAATTGCACTTATTTACATTATCTTTAAGCAAATAAACACTGGAAGCACTATTTCACTAACATATTATTAGACTTACTGAAAGATATCTACAAAAGTAGTTTATGTAGACTTTAGTCTTTTTATAAACAAACATAAGAATACCACTAGCTAATACGGAATATCTGTAGAAAGTAAAATCTTAACATTTACCATCTTATCTAATAAAATACTGGAAAATAGGTACCTTTAGGCTTTATTAACTATTTATAGAAAAATATGTCCTAAGATAATCGTCATACCTAGAAATGTACTTAGAATACGTGTTCTATAGATCAAATCATCTAAAAAAAATCAAATATGAGAAAAGATATACTATAAGGATACTTTTTCTTCATAGAAACCATTTATAGAAAGCCCTTATCTAAAAATAAACTGCGAATAGACTATCAATAGATAAATTCGTTTTAAGCCTTCAGGCCCATGTTACTTGGGCTGGAACTCATCATCCCTCGGGAAACTAACGTTTCCGGTATTTATGTAAAAAAAATTATTATTCTTATAATATAATATATATTACTATTTATCTACATGTCACGTTTCCTTATTCCAATCCGATGAGCAGTTGTTGCGAAAACAATAAACACCAACACATTTTTGTTATAATAATAGTGGAAATATATAATAAAAAAACTGTTTGAATACGGGGAGGAAAGATATCCAGCAAGTCAGCCTCTACAGAACTTACCTTTTGATTTCTCCGTAATATACTTGTAGTATCATTTCTCCAAGGCTTCGCTTACAAGTTTTTTTCAGACCCGAGTATCGGTGGTTTTTTTATAGCCTTTCCGGGACGTTTGTCGCTACATAATATACAAACGTATAATAAATCCTCATGTAAATCACTGCGCGCTATGAGATATTTCAAACAATCGTAGGCAATTTAGCGTCAATTTGAATTTGTAGGTATAAACAAATGGTAAAACGATAAAGTACTGCCGGTGATTTAGAATCAGAGTGACATTTGAATTTAGTGTTGCCTTGCCAAATAGGTTTTACGTTCAGTTCCACAAGACTATCATTTAGTACGCACATCTATTATAAAAACATTAAATGTAACTAGTATGCATAGGTATAATTTCTATAATAAAAGGTCTTTCGTTCGGCTTTTGCGTGGGGATATGGCAACATTAGCAACGCTTGCGTTTGATATTGTTGAAAAATAAATAACATGCGAAGTGCGCTAGGGCAGAGCGGCAACGTAGCATTTTCAGCTAACTGGCAACGTCGCTTTCCAACGCACACGCCGAACGTACGATTGGTGTATGACACTGTCGTCGTTCACCCACATATTGACAAATCTTTATTAAAATAAAGTACTAATTTAAGCTATTATTCGACCCTTTATATTATAGAAACATTATTTGCCGCAAACAAATATAAAAATGATTGTCGATTTAAGTGATTTCATTGTAAAACTATGCTCCATTTACCCATATTTGAATAAATATATTAGTATGAAAAACGAACCACCTTAACGAATTCATTTTTTTGCAGATTAATGCGGGTAGAAACACACCCGAACGGTGGGGCCAGTGTGGTCTACCTTTATCAGAGAGACGTGGACATGCTCTCAGCAAGCCAACAGGAATCTCTAGCCAAAGAATTCCTCAAGGTACGTTGATAAACTGACCTCCATAGTTGCTTTGCAGGTTAATGGGTAGTACAGCCATTTCTCACAAAACTTGTATCCTCCATTTTTTACATAGGTATTACGTTTGTTGGACTTAATTTTACCAACGAAATCGATGTAGTTATAGTTAAGGAAAAATTACCCAGTCCACCAAAAACTGCCAATTGAAGTTAGAACTTATGTCAACAGGGAATGGAAATTAATTTCAGTGGTAATGGGTAGGGCCTTTTCGTTTACCTACGAGTCCTACGACCACATCTTTATCAATAAACTTCCAAATACAATAGAATTTCGATATTTTATGTTCAGCACCTACACATACGAATAGTATGAATCTGACAGCTGTTTGTACCTCATGCCTACGTAGTGCCGCTGGGTGGCAGAAAAATATATCGAAAACTAATTGGATATCTATACTAATCTTGTAACACCACCCACTAGCGACACCCAACGGCAAGCCACAAAAGCAAGTAGGTGCAACGCAAGCGCAAACCCGCTGTTGCGACGATGCAACTAACTGCAGTAGTTTCTTAGAGAAATTGGTGACGTCACGGACGGTAACAAGCACTGACTGGCTCGTGCCGTTTTTTTATCACTATCCCGAATAGTCAAATAGTTTGCGGTAACCTTAAGTTCGGTTTGTTTATTGATATGCTCTGAAGTTGTGTGAGTGTGCGTAGCTGTTACGCGCCTGTGATAGTGCCGCTTGATAGGGTTTATTCAACCTAGATCATTGTGGGACTTTTTTTGTTTGGTGGGTAGGAGTGGAAAAAAAAATAAACATGTATTTAACAGCTGACTTTGCTTTTAATAACACTTAATTACTTATATACAAAAGTGAAAAAAAAACAATCGGTTAATTAAAGTTGTAATCCTGACGCAGTTGTTCTTACTTGCTACTTTAATTTCGCCCAGATATTTGCGCCATCTCTCGGTAATCTTACAAACTATATCTTATAAACTGTAGTTCCACCGGCCGCCGCTAGATGGCCCCATTGTTGAGATAGATCGCGCTATCATTTGTCCGATTCAGAATCATGACCCTAGGCATGCGACCGAGGTTTGTTTGAGAAGCAGTAAGGATTACGTCCTAGCACAATAGGTGACCCAACCTTGGTTAGAGGACTTAATTGACAGTGACGTAGTACTTCCTCACTAAGTATACGTACGCCTACCAAGTAAAGTTGCCTAGATCTAGTGAATTAGCCTAAGTTGTATCTTGTACACAATAAGCAAGCTGTACTACGGCTCCGCGCCTCTTCTTTATCCCTCGCTTCCCCGTTCTCTACGAACAAATAAAACATGGAAGCCGCACGCCATACTAAATTGCATTTCAAAAGCGGTCCTGAATTTTAGTTGACAAGTGTCACTCCCTCTTCAATGCGTCACGGTAATAAATTTCAATGTCAACCTATAAAAACTTAAACCGCAATTTAAAAATAGTTGTGATTGGTCTGTCAAAGTTTTGATTGGCTATATTCTATAAACATTTGTCAAAGATGTTGCGCCGAAATATGCGCGGTGTTAAGAAAAGCGCTATGTCCTGCCCGTCTTGGCACAATTGAACCTTTTTGGGGGCATTTTTGAGCTGGCGTTAGATGTCCATGTTATATAGGGTGTTCGTTTCGATAAGCTATAAATAAGACAGGTTACTTGGGACATTAATAGAAGTTGTCTGGTATACAGGCTTTTGGAAAATTCGATAAAAAAGATTTTTTTTTGTTTTCATACATAATAAATGAAATGGTAAGTGTGAGAGAACTTTAAGAATAAAACAAAAGTTAATCTCAGGTAACTGACGGCACATGTCAAAATAAGTAACATTAGAATGTAATAAAGGTTGCAATACACATGTTCAGTGATTAAACTTATTTTTTTAATAACTCAATAATAGTAAGAGTTAAAACACTAGTTTCTTAGAGAAATTAGTTATATTTGACCTAAATAAGCTTCCGTTAAAGTTATAGCATATGAAGAAAAACACGCTGTATATGGTCGCAGCCCGTTCTACAATCTCCAATTTGTTTTACAGCTAGTATTTTCTGAGGACAGCGAAGGCTGGGCCCATCACGTGTGCGGCGTCGTCCGTGGCGCTGCCGGGGCCTTCCCCTGTCTGCTGCGGTACCTCTCCGACACACACCCCAGCCTCACCGTCAAGGCGGGCGTCCTAGCCCGGGCTTCCGACATCGAGACCACTACCATCACTCGCTACTACCAGCAGGTGCGTCGATACTAGGGCTCTCGGTCGTGTCCGGGTTTCGTGTACCCGTTTCCGTGTACCCGTTTCTTTGCTACCGGGAAACGGGTTTCTTACCCGTTTGGAACGCGTAATTAGGAACCGTGTAATTAAGACACGGATACCCGTGTCTGATCCGCCCTCAATGTGTATTGGCATTGGCAATCTAAAACATAGGTTCATAAACATCGGTTTTATATTTGAACAAAGTATTGAACCGCATTTAACCACTAACAAAGAAAATTTCTAGCTGCGTAATTCGTAAAAAACTTCGAATTTTTCGGTAGGTATTGTTTTGTTTCTGACTTTTTACTAAAAAAACATAGGCTTTTCGAATATTCAATTGCAATGGATCCACAAGACTCAAGCTTGGAAACGTTTCTAACTTGGAAACGTTTCTAAGTGGAAACGTTTCTTGGCGTTTCATGTCGTTCGGGTTCTTAGTACCGCCGGTGTTAAGGATTCGTGTACCCGTGTCTGCGGGTAACACGGATACCGGTAGCCCTAGTCGATACTATGTGTCTGCTGCGGTACCTCTCCGACACACAGCCTCACCGTCAAGGCGTCCTAGCGGGCCTCCGACATCGAGACCACTACCATCACTCGCTACTACCAGCAGGTGCGTCGATACTATGTGTCTGCTGCGGTACCTCTCCGACACAAAGCCTCACCGTCAAGGCGTCCTAGCGGGCCTCCGACATCGAGACCACTACCATCACTCGCTACTACCAGCAGGTGCGTCGATACTATGTGTCTGCTGCGGTACCTCTCCGACACACAGCCTCACCGTCAAGGCGTCCTAGCGGGCCTCCGACATCGAGACCACTACCATCACTCGCTACTACCAGCAGGTGCGATACTATGTGTCTGCTGCGGTACCTCTCCGACACACAGCCTCACCGTCAAGGCGTCCTAGCGGGCCTCCGACATCGAGACCACTACCATCACTCGCTACTACCAGCAGGTGCGATACTATGTGTCTGCTGCGGTACCTCTCCGACACACAGCCTCACCGTCAAGGCGTCCTAGCGGGCCTCCGACATCGAGACCACTACCATCACTCGCTACTACCAGCAGGTGCGATACTATGTGTCTGCTGCGGTACCTCTCCGACACACAGCCTCACCGTCAAGGCGTCCTAGCGGGCCTCCGACATCGAGACCACTACCATCACTCGCTACTACCAGCAGGTGCGATACTATGTGTCTGCTGCGGTACCTCTCCGACACACAGCCTCACCGTCAAGGCGTCCTAGCGGGCCTCCGACATCGAGACCACTACCATCACTCGCTACTACCAGCAGGTGCGTCGATACTATGTGAGGAGTGTCTTTTCAAAAGGGCTTATTTCCACTTGTAACTTTTTTTGGGAAATTGAGAAAAACATAAATCCACGGTTTTCCTTTCGATATTCTTTCTGTGTTTTTGATATAGTCCTTTAGTGAGTTGATATAAATGTTATGCCACTAAATATATTGCTTTATCAACTTAATTATTAAGTTAATATACCATACATTTTCAGAATTAAGCCCTTTTGATGCGAAACTTTTAGAATTAATCCGTTTTGTTGTGGACTTGTGAGATTATCCAATAATACACAAACTGTTTTTCAAGGAAATTTTACAAATCCTTCATTTCTACAAAAAGTACTTAATAATAAGTTATCTTAATAAAATATACAATTCTAAAAGCTCGTATCATTTTCTTAGTATAAGGGAGAAATAGGCCCTTTTGATACGGACTTTGATATTTTAAAATTTTGGAGGACAAGAAGAGGCTTATTAGAACTTGAAATTCAAAACATACATGTATTTCTCTACTTTTAGCAAAACTACATTCATAGTTTAAAAAAAGTTGAAAGTGGAAATAAGCCCTTTTGAAAAGACACTCCTCATGTGTTGTCTGCTGCGGTACCTCTCCGACACACGTCCTAGCCCGGCCTCCGACATCGAGACCACTACCATCACTCGCTACTACCAGCAGGTGAGATACTATGTGTCTGCTGCGGTACCTCTCCGACACACAGCCTCACCGTCAAGGCGTCCTAGCGGGCCTCCGACATCGAGACCACTACCATCACTCGCTACTACCAGCAGGTGCGATACTATGTGTCTGCTGCGGTACCTCTCCGACACACAGCCTCACCGTCAAGGCGTCCTAGCGGGCCTCCGACATCGAGACCACTACCATCACTCGCTACTACCAGCAGGTGCGATACTATGTGTCTGCTGCGGTACCTCTCCGACACACAGCCTCACCGTCAAGGCGTCCTAGCGGGCCTCCGACATCGAGACCACTACCATCACTCGCTACTACCAGCAGGTGCGATACTATGTGTCTGCTGCGGTACCTCTCCGACACACAGCCTCACCGTCAAGGCGTCCTAGCGGGCCTCCGACATCGAGACCACTACCATCACTCGCTACTACCAGCAGGTGCGATACTATGTGTCTGCTGCGGTACCTCTCCGACACACAGCCTCACCGTCAAGGCGTCCTAGCGGGCCTCCGACATCGAGACCACTACCATCACTCGCTACTACCAGCAGGTGCGTCGATACTAGCGTTGAAAATGTCGGAAAAAATCAAATTGTTTTTTTCGGGAATGTATGAAAATTTCGTTTTTTTTTTCGTTTTTTTCGGGTTCTTACAGAAATAATCAATGTCACTGTCACTGTCACTCCATCCCATCTGTTTCAATTGATTTCTCCTCGGTGACATCACGTTCTCCTGGTTTAAGTGAAAATTAGACCTAATTCTCCTTGGTTTAGAGTTGAAAATTAAATTGGAATATTTCATTGATTTTTTCGAAAAAATCCTGAAAAAAACAAGCTGTTTGGAAAGAAACGGGATTTAATCCGGAAATTTTCAACGCTAGTCGATACTATGTGTCGTCTGCTGCGGTACCTCTCCGACACACGTCCTAGTCCGGGCTTCCGACATCGAGACCACTACCATCACTCGCTACTACCAGCAGGTGCGATACTATGTGTCTGCTGCGGTACCTCTCCGACACACAGCCTCACCGTCAAGGCGTCCTAGCGGGCCTCCGACATCGAGACCACTACCATCACTCGCTACTACCAGCAGGTGAGATACTATGTGTCTGCTGCGGTACCTCTCCGACACACAGCCTCACCGTCAAGGCGTCCTAGCGGGCCTCCGACATCGAGACCACTACCATCACTCGCTACTACCAGCAGGTGAGATACTATGTGTCTGCTGCGGTACCTCTCCGACACACAGCCTCACCGTCAAGGCGTCCTAGCGGGCCTCCGACATCGAGACCACTACCATCACTCGCTACTACCAGCAGGTGCGATACTATGTGTCTGCTGCGGTACCTCTCCGACACACAGCCTCACCGTCAAGGCGTCCTAGCGGGCCTCCGACATCGAGACCACTACCATCACTCGCTACTACCAGCAGGTGATACATATCCTCCGAAGGATCAGCCATACAAGAAAATTTTTTTTTGTTGTCAGTGCGTTCACTTGAATCGGTGTCCGCTCCAAAAACCCCTAAACATGAGCTATCAATAAAAAATATAAATTGTACAATGTACATACCTTACCTACCTTTATAAAATGGTACCAACCCTATTAATTTAATTTACGAGTCTATACTATCCCACTGCTGGGCAAAGGCCTCCGTCTCTTCCACCCATCCCTGTTTTCAACAATCTCCCACGGGTTGAGACAAAAGGCATCATACCCTATCAAATTCAAATTCAAAATCATTTATTCATAGTAAAAATCAGTAAAACTAAACACAGGATGAATACAAACAAAATACAGCACAATATTTTACCACGAAATGGACTATCATCATCAACCTATCTCAGTCCACTGCTAGACGTAGGCCTCTCCTATTAACTATGCGTGTAGACGCATTCGGAGGTAAATGCCCATTATCGCCACGCTGGGCAAGCGAATTGGTGATCGCAGTAATGTGTCAATTATGATGATGCTGCTGCCCATCATCAATCAAATCACAGAATGGTCAGTGACGCTTCAATCCTTTAGTCGACTCATACGACACCCGCGGGAAGAGTTGGGGTAGTGACAAATGTAATTTTCGTCACACTTGCTGTCTAAGCGCGCCATTGCTTGCGCGCGTAGCGGGAGTAATAGAAAAGTGAAATTCCCTAGGGAGTAATAAAAATGTCAGTACGTCATTTAATAATATTATGTCTTAAAACTTATTTTTTGGTTGGCAAGTGTGATGAAAAACATTGTATGCATCACGGTCGGTAAGCGGAATACTAACTCGAGTCATAAAAGCCCTCCGCCTAATGGCGTCGGGCTTCTAACACTCTCGTTAGTAATTCCGTACTTACCTCCCTTGATGCACAATGTACTATTCTTACTACCGTCACCACATGGCATCAAATTGTATATTTTATATTAATGCAAAGCTTTTTTATATCAGGTGCAACAATCGTACGCCGCGGGAACATTCCGCTGCGGCCCTCTCCACCAGATCTCATTGGTAGGCACCGTGCATGAAGAAGTAGGAGGCTACTTTCCGGACATGCTTCGGATGTTGGCTGCTAATCCCTTCCTCAATTTGGTAAGTCAGTCAAATCTAATATAACTCTATTTAAATCGTCGACACAGGGTCATACTTGTATACTAATTTAAGCTTACACATATATTTTTACAAGTGAAGGGAAACTATTGTTACGGATTACGTGATATATAGTCCGTATCAATACAATATACTTATTTTATGAACAACTATCGCGGTAATCGAGGGAAGTCCCGTTACCTGTATAAATACATATCTTCTGACTTGAGTAGTGGGTTACACAGTTACTTAGGTCTAGAATTGTAGGCTACGGTAAATGCTTAACAGGTAACTGCTTGTTTGCCACCGCCACTAATAAAGATTTATAATAACATTTTAACGTTGTAAACTTTGAAACTGTGCTACAATTAGGTGCCGTGACCAGGATTATGATTATTTTCTTCGATCTCTATGGCCCATTCATTCTTGGTTGTCTTATCTACTAAATAACTTTCTAACCTAAAAGCGTACGTTTTCCAACCTAAACTGCTTTCCTTGTTTAAAACGATTGATCACATGTCAAATATAAAAATTCTTGCCTTAAATACGTACTCGGATGTCTATGTGTTCGCAAACATGGTAGTTTTAGAGCAAAAAAGTGTATTTGGCGGTTAGAAAGTTGTTCACTAAAGTTGCGTTCAAACTAAAAGAGCATTCGCTGTTCTAACCTCCCACTCTACGAAATTCGATCGGTACACAAAACGTGATTGGTTGATTTCGTAGAACGGGCGCTAGAACAGCGAATGCTCTTTTGGTTTAAACGCACCTTAACTCGCTGAGGCAAGTGCTGTAAACAATTATGTATTTAGGTAGTTAAAAAACCTTTAGACCAACATGAATTTTTTTATTAATAAATTATCATATCGTAACCTTACTAGCTTCTTAAATACACTTTAATTTGTACTCAGACGATGCCATGGGGCCCAATGTCAGCGGTAGAAATGGAGCCTCAAGAGTCCAACGATGGACCGATCCTGTGGATCCGGCCCGGCGAGCAACTAGTACCCACAGCAGAATTAGGCAAGAGCCCCATCAAGAAGAGGCGGTAAGTGGACAAAACACCATGTTGAAGTGAAGCCATTACTTGGTTTTTGTATATCGTCGATTGTAATATGAATTAATGTAACCACCAAAATGACGAAATTGAGTTAAGTATACCGTTCGACTGCAAATTTCCTGCTCTATCGAACGGTGTATATAAAATATTGATATCTAGAAAAAAATGTCGAATACGTTAACAAAAACTTTGCCATTTTATTAGGTATCTATGTTTTTTATTAATGTATGTAAAGGTTTCCAAAAATCAAACATGTCTTTCCTAATGTACTCACCATATTTTTATAAACGTCACTGCTGTAAGCGCCGTCTGCATTGTATGGCTCATAAGCAATTCGGTTTCAATTTGTGAGTTACACTAAATTCCGAAATCCACTTTTGATATTTTCATTGATTTGTTAACGTATCTCCAATTTTTTTTTTAAATATTTAACGTAAGCACCAGCCATTTCCTGAACTATAAGTGTGGTCGCAATTAGTAACTGTCTATCAAATAGACCTCTCAAAAATAAAACAAACAAGATAAACATCATTTCAATAGGATAATTAACTAAAAAGATACAACATACTTTATAAATGTCCATTTCGATTTTTAGCCCTCCTGAAAAGTTGTCATTTGGTGGTTACATTAATTCATATTACAACTGACGATATTAGGGTGCTTCTTATTTTTGCAATTTTGTAGGATGGTCGAACCAATAAAGGAGCTCTTTGCTCTCCCGATTGCTATTTTCTATGGGGCACCCTCTCATTTCCTTATTTGATAAGTAAACCGTATTTGTTTTTTTTTTTTTTCAATTATTTTAAACAAAAATTAGGGGTCGCTACCGAAGTACGAAGTGATTAGTCATTTTTATTAAGAAGCACCCTATTGTATATGTATCACTTTGTCAGGAACGTGACCGTTATGTATGGAAGGTGCAAGAATTCTCTATAAATACAAACACTCAGTTATAAAATTAAGATACACCAACAATTGTATTCGTAACTTTCTTAGATGTACGCGAACCTTCAATAAATAAATGGTCAATGACACTTCAAATCCCTTAGTCGACTCTTACAACACCCATGGGAAGAGTTGGGGTGGTGACAAATGTATTCTTACTGCCGTCACCACACGGGCATATGTATAAAATACTAAAAATTATTATCTGGGTAAATCATTTTTTTTTTCTGTCTGTTATTGCCATGGTTATGGTTTCCTGAGTCACGCTGGTTTTACGCAAAATTAATCTACTTCAATTATGCAGTACAAACGTTAAATGGAACTGCTTTGGTATAAAAAAGTTTTTGGATCTTTAACCTTTAACTGACGAGGTGGTCCCGTCTAACAGACGTCGCGTATTTCTCGACATGAGAGGTATGCCTCTCTCAGGTCGGATTTGGCAATTCCTCTGACTTGTAAGTGTAACTTTACGCTTTTGACACAAGGTCGAATTTAGATATATCTCATACTTACAGAACCGACCTTATGCCTCTCGTGCCGAGATTTATTTTCGACTTTGCACGGTGTGTAAGCTTGCGATTATTTTTACTCAAAATCACCTCGGTAGTTAAAGGTTTAAAAAATGCCCATTTCTAGCCTTAAACCCAATGACATTAAATAATAAATGGACGCACAGAGCCAAACAAAAAAACCAAGAAACGTGGCACTAAAAGTCATTTCTATCATGTTTCAGTTGAAGCTAATAACGCTCACTTACAATAAACTATAATAAAATAAAATCAAAGAATAAAAAACTTTGTGAAGTGAGCAATAAGTGTCTAATTTGCGAACAACACCGCAGAATAGTAGAAACTTTTTATGTTTAAGGAATAATTATGCTATACCGTAAGGTGACCAAATGTCAACTGTCAGAACTGAATAGCGGAGCAAAAGGACCCGCAATATTTACTTCTGCAGCCCATTTTTTGGGGCCATTTTTTTGAGCTGTTTGGGGATCCACTTATATATTCTAAATCAATGCTTAAACCTTAAATTGAACGTATTTCTCTAGAACGGGCATCAACGAGCTCCGTAACCTACAATACCTGCCGCGCTACAGCGAAGCGCGCGAGTTCCTCTTCGAGGATCGAACCCGCGCCCACGCAGACCACGTCGGCCACGGGCTTGACCGGATCACCACCGCCGCTGTTGGTAAGTATCATCATCATTTCAGTCGAAAGACGTCCACTGCTGAACATAGGCCCCCAAAGATTGCCACAATGCCATACTACAGCGTGTTTTTCTTCATATGCTATAACTTTAACGGAAGCTTATTTAGGTCAAATATAACTAATTTCTCTAAGAAACTAGTGTTTTAACTCTTACTGTTATTGAGTTATTAAAAAAATAAGTTTAATCACTGAACATGTGTATTGCAACCTTTATTACATTCTAATGTTACTTATATTGACATGTGCCGTCAGTTACCTGAGATTAACTTTTATTTTATTCTGAAGGTTCTTTCACACTTACTATTTCATTTATTATGTATGAAAACAAAAAAAAATCTTTTTTATCGAATTTTCCAAAAGCCTGTATACCACACAACTTCTATTAATGTCCCCAAGTAACCTGTCTTATTTATAGCATATCGAAACGAACACCCTGTATAGCCCTTCAACTGACAATTCATTTCATTAAAGTTGCTGAAAGTTCAAGTTTCAGTTAGTTAATTAAAATTCAAATAGGAATTCCTGCAGCGGGAGCTTGCCAGACGAAGGGATATGACATTTCCCACTCAGTAGATCAGTAAATCAGGCAATATACAAACGATTACACATTACAATTGGTGCCGTGACCAGGACAATAGGGCACAATTATTTATTATTATTTATTAAAACAAAAGTTTACATGACATTACAGTTACAGTATAACATCAATGCGGCATAAAACATTAAACAATTGAAAAAATCATATTTACATACACGATATTGTAAACATGTACTTTTGAATAAATTATTTGTATTTATTTGTATATAGAAATCTAAGCATCATTATTTTAATATCTTGCCTACGTTTTTTCACGGAAATGTACGTATTTATCATTCTGTTTCAATTAGCTTCAGTGCAATGAATACTGAAGTTCATTGTGACAGCAATATGAATTCGAATATATCCGTAAAAAACCGAAGGAAAATAATTTCGCACTACATCTGTACACTACACCGACGAGGGGCACGTTAAAATTGATAAATCGAAAAACAACCGTTACATTTTGGTGCCGTGACCAGGATGTTACTATACTATACACTTAACATTTTGGTGCCGTGACCAGGATGTTACTATACTATACACTTAACATTTTGGTGCCGTGACCAGGATGTTACTATACTATACACTTAACATTTTGGTGCCGTGACCAGGATGTTACTATACTATACACTTAACATTTTGGTGCCGTGACCAGGATGTTACTATACTATTCACTTAACATTTAGGTGCCGTGTCCAGGATGTTACTGTACTATACACGTAACATTTTGGTGCCGTGACCAGGATGTTACTATACACTTAACATTTTGGTGCCGTGACCAGGATGTTACTATACTATAAACTTAACATTTTGGTGCCGTGACCAGGATGTTACTATACTATACACTTAACATTTAGGTGCCGTGTCCAGGATGTTACTATACTATACACTTAACATTTTGGTGCCGTGACCAGGATGTTACTATACTATACACTTGACATTTTGGTGCCGTGACCAGGATGTTACTATACACTTAG
>JALPQI010017881.1:0-18589 GCA_025490895.1 Thaumatotibia leucotreta
GTAAGTAGGGCACGCCAAAATGACATTTGTGTTTACGCCATCGCTAAGGTTCTCCCTTATACTGGACCAAAAGCTGGTTATTCCCAGAGCTTTCGAAGTCCGTTTACTATGGGGACAAAGTCGAAATCGCGAAAAAAAAATCAGCTGTTTCATACAAATTGGCGGCATTACGCCGGCTAAAATGTATGAAACAGCCGATTTTTTTTTCGCGATTTCGACTTTGTCCCTATAGTAAAAGTTGGTCAGTATGACTGACACGTTCACTACGTAGAATTTGAACGGTCGAAAAAAAAACACCCTGTATATGAAAAAATCGATTTCACATCTTTTAAAATATAGAAACTCTAAATAATCGGGCTGATAACTAAACACAATCCAAAAAAGAACACGTGCGCTGACAAATCACATGTAGAAAATTCATATAATATTTGTATTTGCTAGTAACATGTACCTTTTTTGAAATTAAATACCTAATCACGATGTCCAGACTATCTGTGCAAAGCAAGTAACAAGGACCTGAAAAGCTTCGTGAAGGAACTAAAATTGCTGCAATAGGGTCACACAAAAATACAATGGGTATCGTTATGCAAACAAGCCAAGTAAACCAACTAAATAAATCGTGTCCATTCTTGCATAATGCTGACTTCCGGTGAATGATTTTCAACAGCTAATCAAATGATATGGTGTTAATTTATGGAGATCGACTAACAATCTCTGTTTATTGATGAACTCACACTTTATATAAGCAAGACCATCAAAAGGTTTTACAGTGATGGTCAAAGTAAAATTAAGAGAACACTGAAATAGTTCCATGAAATATTTATTTTTTCGTATAATTTCACTTATCGTCAGATTGAAAATTAAATAGGAAATTGTATTATTAGTAAATGACAATTATTCTACGTTAGATTTAATCATAAGCTCGGGTTTATAATACCAGTTTAACGTAATGTATTATTATTTGTTTCGTGGCAACGAATAAATCTATAACATTACTAACATTCACATTTTTGTAATTGGTTATAATTGAATACGTCTCAAATCATACTTTCACAGCTTCTGCTATTTTTGAGTTTTTTCTTCTTGTTGACATGCCTTAGTGTCAGCAGTCGAGTCAATAAGTCGGTTCCTTTACTATTCCTTCTCTTTGCATATTAGCAAGCAAATACGAAGCAATCCTTGTATTCTTGTCGAGTTATTCTCTTATAATGGCACAGTTTGAGAAAACCAATGAATTTGTGACCTGCAAAGCAAAGCTACTATGCATCTTTATACATACAGATTTAACTGGTTCTAACACGATCCTGCTAGCAATGGCATTAGCTACAAATGACACCCCCATAGAGTCGTGACGTTTTGATCCTCCGAAGTTTGCTCAACGGATTTCGTTCGAATTTTTAAATTAGGAATATTGACAGTTGGTCCTTCAAGGAACGCGCGTGAGCAAGGGTGCTGACGATTTTAGCGGAACGAAACTAAACGGCGGTTGGCTTTAAAGATATTTTCATATTTGTTGAAGAATGGTCTAATTTTTATAGTAATTCTCAGGAACCACTCGTTTGTTTGTTTAAATATTTACTTGCGCAAGTCTCTGCTTGCAGTATTTTTGCTTAAAAAGTTCTGAAGCAGAGTTCTTTGCTGACTATAATAATTATATTGACAGGCAGTGCAGTAAATCTGTTAATTATCCTGGGCATTTACGCAAATCGCAATGTAATTTTGTGCGCCTGTGGAGGTTATACGAAGCCTAGACACCTCAACACTATGTGAAAATAATATTAAACATATCATTAACACAAGTTAATATTTTTGTTATCAATATCGTCAGTATTTAATTGAAACAGGCGATAGTTCTGAAACAAACCTTGACGTTTTTATAAATTATTAATTGTTTGTTAAAAATGCCAGAAATGCGCAAGTTTTTACAATTCGTTAGCAGTTCCTAGTTCCTAGCAAAAGAGTATTTTTTCAAATGATATTATCTTCAGTAAACATAATACGAGTAATTCTAACAACAACAGTGTACTGCGTGATAAAGAAGTTGCAGCTCAACAAAGAAGGGGATATATAAACAGCCCCTTAAAGCGTATAACAGAAAGTTTAATTAACATCAAACATCTCAAAAAAGCCTCTAAATTTCTCAGTAACAGTGTAAAGCGTTGGACAAACTGTGCATTTAATAAGTTAGCAGCTTGCCTGTTTGCTTATCTGTTTTAGTGCTGGAGTGGTAATCGAACTAAACTTGGCTTGTTTGAAGAAGGTAGCGTGATGCGGCGGTCAAAAAGTATGTTAAGACATGAGAAGTTAATATTTTATTGTTTGTCATTTTAGAACTTTGGAACTAGGATAGACAAATATTTAAAAATTAAGCATGCAAAAGAGAAGTAGGTTAATAATGTGATTACTTAACGACACTAAAATTAAGCACAATCAAGTACAGGCCACGTACCGGAAAGCGCATCGTGGGTAGGCCCCCCACAAAGTGGACTGATGACCTGGTGACGGTCGCAGGAGTCCGCTGGATGCGGGTGCCACCGGGCATTGTGGCAATCTTTGGGGGAGGTCTATGTTCAGCAGTGGACGTCTTTCGGCTGATAAGATGAGATGAGAAGTGTAAAAATATGTATCGAAAGAATTATCTTATAAACATGTTACGACGTTCTAATTACACAGAGTTAAAGTGCACTGGGACTGGGACATATTTTTGAGCATTTTTATATACAAATTATTTTGCGACTGTACAATATGGCAATATAAAATTTTGATAGTTTCGTGAAATAACGATGAGTAAATTTTACTACAATTAAATACTTATCTTTCCGCACTATGGGTCAGTAATGCTTTTAATTTCAAATTTTCTTTCTTCGATATGAAAGCGATAATTCGGAAATAAAATATGAAGATTGACGAATAAGGCTAAAAAACAGAAGCACTGTTATAATATGAAAACCGTAATTAAAATATATCAAAAATGATCTGACAACAAAAGAGTGATAAACCAATAATATGGAAGATATTTTGAAATATCTAGTCACAACAAGCTCTTAAGAGACTTGATAAAGCGTGCCAAGAGAGCAACAAAGAATCGGTTCCGAATCGATTAAAGTTCGGCACTTTATCGAAGCAATAACATAACACTATTGTAAGGGTCGTAAAAAACCCAATTTAAGGACCCGAGACCATGATTTGCTGTGAAGTTTAGGTTGGGCTTAAAGGATGATTATTTTACAAGCTTTATAATACTTATTTTTGCCTATTCCTGTGTAAGTTTGCAAAAAAATAATTACGTACGTTTTGTGAATTAACTTTTTTTAGTGGTGATACGAGTAGATGGTTTTATTTTTCAATTATAAGGCACTGGTCTCACCGCGAGCTACTAAGCTATGAACTATCGGCTATAAACACGAACAAAAGATACACACTCGCGTGTAAATAAAAAAGAGTAGCTCGCAATGAGACCAGTGCCTTAACCTGCTGGAAATGTTAGAGCAGAAAAAAATGCTTATAAAAATTAATAAAGGTGTCAAAAAACATGATAGGTCAATGAAGGTTAGAGCGTCTAAAATATCTTGTATTTAAATAAATGTAACCATAGACGAAGACCAAAAATTATAATAGACTTCACGTTGTTCCTTGGACTAAGAAAAGAGTAGTGTTCAAAAAATACCTTACAAAACTAGTGTAAATAACCTGCCCCGGTTTCGGCAATGATAAAAAAAAACATATCTTTGACCTAGCTGACCATAACAATAAATCTAACGTTTTAACTCCGCCCTATCCGCAATTTTATTGTCAAAAAGCGGCGAATCCAGTATTTTGAAAGCTATTCCTCTAAACCACACATTTGCAGAAAATTACCCACTGGAATATGGACTTTATTGGTTACAGTCCCAATGTATGTTTTCAGAATTCACAAATAAATAAGATAGGAGGTTGTCAAAGAGTGCTCCAATTCAACTGGCCCCGAGAGAGCCACTATTGACCGTTGCAAATAAAATACGCGTTTACGAGGGCTGGTAACTCCTTTTATAGTTTTCGCCGATTCTGAACGGTTCTCGAAAAGCTGCGGCTTCGTGGGATTAGGCCGATTATTGAGACAGTTATAAACTTGGAGAAATCCTGAGGTTTAGGTTGGGTGTAAAATTTTCAACTTGTTTGGCAACTATTGATATTTCGGACATAGTAGATATACTCGTAAATATTCACAGAAGAGGCAGCGGGCTACTACTTGTCTAAAAAGTAAAAAGAGTATCAGTAAATTTAGTATTAGGTAGTTATTCGCGTTATTTTATGTGGTTATTCGTTGATAGGAACATTTCTCGTATTTGTCTCGTCACTTGATGGCCAGAGATTGCTCAGAACAGGGAGAACTGGAAAAAGTGGGAGGCCTTTGGGCGTTTTCACAAACCGTTCGCAATCACTTTGTTATATTTAATTCGGACCAGTTTGGGCTTGTTCTACTATTGTTATGTAATATGTTATAGGTGAAAAAAATGTCCCAAAATGTTTTTTTCCGTTATGATACCGTTTTTTCATAGATGTTCAAAGGCGGTAGCGTAATAGAAGGAATGAAAACTGTATGAACATTATGGGACATATATTTTCTCCTAACAAAATTCGAATAAGCCTAAACTTGACCAAATTAAATAACAAGGTGATTTCAACAACGGTTTGTGAAAACGCCCCTTTGCCCAGCAGTGGGACACTACAGGCTCAATATAATAATAATAACTTTATTGGTTGGAATATCAATATGAAATTGGGTAACATTGCCAGGTAAACTAAGGTAAAAAATTATAAAACTGATAATCACAGTATAACACTATAATCGTTGAATAGCCTTCACTCTAACTCCTGGCAAGATATTATCAAACCGGAATCAGAAAGGGATTCGAGAGTACTGTTGACACAATAAATGACACAATATTTACCAAAAAAAGAGTTGTTTATAGATGTAATGAGTGATTGATTAATCTATTTACTGTAAGTCTTTGCACTTAAAGTATAAATATATGAATATCACTATGAGTATATCCTAGACTGACTTATACACTGTTGTGTCAACAGTACTTTCGAATCCCATTCTAATCGCGGTTTGATAATACAAATTAAGGCTTTTTTTCAATTATTTTAATCAAAAAAAGGTTGAGTATTGTATATCTCGTATATGGACATATACTAATATATGGGCATTGGCAGACCGAGAAGGAGATGGCAGGACGACCTGGACGCATTCTATCGAAATTGGCGGGAGAACTGTGACGATCGGGCCGAATGGAAAAAAAGAGGGGAGACCTTTGCCAAGCAGTTGGACACTAAACCAAGCTAATAAAAAAAAAATTACCGCATGATCTCTCACTCTCTTTGATCATTCCCTCATGACAAACATGACTGAGGATCGTGGATAATCATAAAATCATCCCAGCACGCTAATAAGTCAAGTGGTAATGAATCGGTCGCCATATTGCGCGGCCATGATGGATCCGTGACGTCCCGCCCGGCGGGACGAGGCGTTTGTCACGTTGTAGTGTTAGGGTGACCATTTGGTCTGACAACTGTGGAAAATGAAAATTACAGTGCAAGGCATAAATTACATTGATTTAAGCTTTCGTGGTGTCGTGTGGCTGTAATAGTATATTGTGCCTCAAGGGAGGTAAGTACGGAATCACTAACGAGAGTGTTAGAAGCCCGACGCCGTTAGGCGGAGGGCTTTTATGACTCGAGTTAGTATTCCGCTTACCAACCGTGATGCATACAATGTTTTTCATCACACTTGCCGACAAAAAAATAAGTTTTAAGACATAATATTATTTTCATCACACTTGCTGCCTAAGCGCGCCATTGCTTGCGCGCGTAGCGGGAGTAATAGAAAAGTGAAATTCCCTAGGGAGTAATAGAAATGTCAGTACGTCACTTAATAATATTATTATGTCTTAAAACTTATTTTTTGGTTGGCAAGTGTGATGAAAAACATTGTATGCATCACGGTCGGTAAGCGGAATACTAACTCGAGCCCCATACCATAAAAGCCCTCCGCCTGACGGCGTCGGCCTTCTAACACTCTCGTTAGTAATTCCGTACTTACCTCCCTTGATGCACATTGTACTATAAACGACGTACTGACATTTCTATTACTCCCTAGGGAATTTCACTTTTCTATTACTCCCGCTACGCGCACGCAATGGCGTACTTAGACAGCAAGCGTGATGAAAAAATACAAAATTGTCTCGAAATTGTGGAAAATGAAAATTACAATATAGTACATTACGGGACTTGTATTATCTTCGTTTAGTATCTACGTAATTCACAAAACACATAAATCGTATTATTGGACTATATTATGGTGTATGTACAGTCGGGGAAAATGAATGTTTAGCAGGTTGCCATAATTCTGAAATTAGTCGTGCTACATTTTCCGACTGCAAGCAACTAATAACGAACCAAGATATGTCTATAATCGTCAAATAGAAGAAAACAGCATATTTCTATCTTTGTCTGTCTTTGGCATTAACCTCAGTGACAAGTATTGAAGTTGACAGGAATAGGATATGTTGTTTTTTGACATTTGTTACTCGAACGCACTAACACGACTAAGGACTGATTTTTCAATACCCAGGCCTACCACTGCGAAAATCGAAATTCGTTAATTTCGAGGATTTTTCTCTGTCACTCAAACGAAAGCGTCATTAGAGTGAGAGAGACAAATCCTCGAAATTTACGAATTTCGTTTTTTGCGGTAGGGCCACAGGTAACAGTATCTGTCAAATAAATGTTAGCTCTATCCTTTTTTGACTGATGACCTGATGATGGTAATAATTTTAAGTAATGGATACTTTTAACTGAGGATTGAAAAATCAGCCCTTAAAGAATAATGTTTGGCATGTTTCTCACTTTCACAATAGTCAGATAAAAAATGTGTCATACAATGTGCACTTTTTCTTTCACATGCATGAACATAAAGAAAGTGTTATATTTATCTGACAGACAACCTTACCTGACGATTATGAAACAATCCCTTCAACTAATAAGTTACACGAGGAAATGAAATAAAAAACTATTTGCCTGTTTATATTTATTAGTAAATAAATCATGTTTTAAAAACGAGTGTAGACCCCGTGGTTGTTTATGACAATTAGGACTGCTAAAAAATGGTCTTGCATGGAAGTTACTAGCTCAGTGCAGAGGTCCCATCCCAGGGAGATATCTTCCCATGCTTGATTGCAATGTTGGATGAGGGCTTCGGGTCTCCATTAATTCCGATCCCATACATTTTCTATAGGGCTAAGATTAGGTGATTTAGCCAGCCATATTATTTTAGTCATTTTCGGGTGACGATCGAACCAGGTATTAGTTATTCTAGCCGTGTGTTTTATCTTGCTCGAATGAACAATTAGGCATCTCTTGTTGTGAATACACATTCGCACACTGGGAAGCATACTCTCTTCCAACATCGTAACATAATCCACTGCATTTGCTCTTGGAGTTCGCCTACGCCATCAGCACTCATCCAGTTCCACAAGTTAATCACCGTTTTTTTCTTGATAACGTGTACGCCGCCATAAATTTAATCTGCCACGAATGCAAGATTTAAACGTTTTCTCATCTGTGAAAATTGTTGACGACCAATCCAGATACTTATTCGTGAGCAAAGTCTGCACGTGCAGTTTTTTAATCAGATTAGGTTGTAATTTTCGCAATATTATATCGAAAGAATCCAAACAATATTTTATAATTATTGAGTTTGACGTATCTTTGTCATTTGGCAGTCATTGTCACAATCTGATTACCAAACAAATATAGTTTGAAAATCGAACTACCGTTTCACCCAGCAAAAAATAAAACTAGAAAACTTCATGAGTATGTGACGTAATTTGTCATTATAATACGAACAGATTATGTGGACGATTAAACTGCTAAACATTCATTTTCCTCGACTGTACTTAGATTAGTTTGATTTTTCTGATTAATATTAAGACTCAAATTGTATTGAATATTGTTCCGAAATGGATAAATTACAAAGAAATTATACATAGTCCTTAACAAAAATCACGATCGCATCAATTGTGTTACGAAAATTATTTAAGGTGCATTCAGATCAAACGAACATTCGCTGTTCTATGCCCCACTCTACGAAATCAACGAATCACGTTTTGTGTAACGATCGAATTTCGTAGAATAGGGGGTTAGAATGGCGAATGCTCGTTTGGTCTGAATGCACCTTAATGAAAACTGCAAGGTATACTCTGTCCAACAACTTTTGGCAGCTAAAAAAAAGTGCGTTTTTGAATCGCTCACAGAAAATTGTTTGAGGTCACCGGGATCCCAAAGCTGGCTCGTTCCTCGCACAACGGATGTATATAGCCATCCAAAGAGGGAACGCAGCCAGCATTATGGGAACCCTCTCAAAAGGTTCGGATCTCGATGACCTCAATTAGTAGTTATTCTTAGCATTTTCATGTATTTCTTTTGATCATGTACATATATTTTCAAAACTACAATTTATGTACATAGATTAAATCTAACGAGGTAAACTACTTAACCTAACCTATATCTAAGATAGGCCCTTGCGGTATTGTACCGAGGATGCTGGCCGCATTTTTTGTCTGTTTTTTATGAAAAAAAATTAAAAGCAGAAAATTTGAATTTGTTGCCCTTTTTCACTCTCATAAGTTCTGACACAAAATTTAACTGTACAACACAAAATGGTTGTATTTATGATGTTCAAATTTGTTTTCATTAAATATTTTTAACTACAATTTAATGTACTTTTTTTGCAATTGACCTAAATTTTACATTTACTATGAAGATACATCATCAATCTATTTCGTGTTCATACATCATCAGCCCATGATAGTCCACTGCTGGACGTAGGCGTCTCCTATTAACTATGCGTATAAACGCATTATATAGAAGGTAAATGCCCATAATCGCCACGCTGGGCAAGCGGATTGGCAATCGCAGTAATGTGTCCAGTATTATGACGCTGCTGCCCATCAACAATCTTTTATTAAATAATGGTAAGTGACACTTCAATCCCTTAGTCGACTCTTACGACACCCGCAGGAGGAGTTAAGTTGGGGTGGTGACAAATGTATTCTTACTGCCGTCACCACACTGCACACTTTTTTGCAATTGACCTAAATTTTACATTAACTTTGAAGACACATCATCAATTTATTTTATTTCGTGTTACTATCCAAGTTTTGCCCGAGGAAAAATTCCATAAACTTAATTATTAATCATGGTCACCCCACACGGGAAGAAAAACAGTTTTCACACGTTGACTGTGGTGACAAAGCGGCGCTCGTCACGAGAGACAAATTAGCAGCGCGACGCCGCCGGCAGTGACGGGTGGCTCAGTGTAACACTACCCTTATCATGGTGCTCCCACATTGGACATACATAGAATTAAAAAACATTGTTCCGCCGTCTATAATTTAGTTCGTGAGTCCAAAAAATATGTAAAAAATCATGACTGCATGATATTATCGAATTGAATATTTAGAATATAATCGGCGCAGCCGTTTTTAAACTACTACGAAACACCGTACTGAGCCTGGCTCGACATGCTCTTGGCTAGTTTTAAGTACATTGCGTCTCACTGAACTTTGTTTATAAAGTTAATTACTTTTAAAATAATAATTTAATCACGGTTTGGCTAAAAATCTGCAACTCATTCCTCGGTTTCAATAAAAGAATGATGGTAACATAGTGTGTCCTAATCATGATTACATCATCAGCCTATCTCAGTCTGCTGCTAAACGTAATTAGGCCTCTCCTATTAACTATGCGTATCGACGCATTAGAAGGTAAATGCCCATAATCGCCACGCTAGGCAAGTGGGTTCGCGATCGCAGTAGTGTGCGCATCATGAATTCTGTATGAAAGAATATTCGATCAATTACTCGACTCTTACGACACCCACAGGACGATCTGGGTGGCGTCGTATGCAGGTGGTGTACATATTATATGACATCATCGTTCTCTATTTATTATTTTAACGTCAAACGGGTCTTAATAGGAAATCTTCTAGTTTCGCTATGTCCGTCTGTCTATCTGCAGCATAGCTCAGTGGCCGTTAGGGCCGATTGCAATAAAATTGTAGATAGTTAAGGTGAAATAGGCACAGTGTCAAGGAGGGGAGTGACATATGAAAACGTCTTATTAATCTATATATATAAACGGCAATGTCCTGACTGACTGACTGACTTAAATCAACGCACAGCCCAAACCGCTTATCCTAGAGAGTTCAAACTTGGCATGTAGATTCTTTATAATGTCTTAAGGCGTACTAAGAACGGATTTTTGAAAATTCGTGCCTTAAAGGGGTTAAATGGGGGTTAAATGGGGGTTAAAGTTTGTATGGGGAAACAAGATTAGTTGGGCTATTTTATTCGAAACTTCACAGGAATGTTTTTAATAATAAATAAGTAAACACATGTTTCAGGTTTTTGGAAAATTCATTCCCTATGGGGGTTAAATGGAGGGTTTAACTTTGTATGGGAAAATAAGATTGGTTGGGCTATTTTATTCGAAACTTCACATGAATGTTTTTAACAATAAATAAGCAAACACGTGTTTCAGGTTTTTTGAAAATTCATTCCCTATGGGGGTTAAATGGAAGGTTAAAGTTTTTAAGGAGGAACCAGATTCGTTGGACTATTTAATTCAAAACTTCATAGAAGTGTTCTTGCCAATGAAGATGTAGGTACTTATCTACATACCATGTTACAGCTTGGCAAAAAAGAGTAGAAATTAAAAAGTAACAACATCGTAGTATCGTCCCTTTCAAATCAATATGCGTGAGAAAACGGGACGACACTACAATGTTGCCACTTTTTAATTTCTACTCTTTTTTGCCAGACTGTATATACGAGTAACATAGGTACGATGAATTCAAATAAATACATATTGATCTTTTAATATTAAATTTTGGTAAGTAATGCAGTCTGCTACATAAAAGGTAATTGTGAGATAGGGAAACTAAATTCGTCTTTAGGTAGGTTTTCTTTTTTAAGTCTAGACAAAACTATATTCATTTGTTTGTTCGTTAAAAATATCTACAATTTTGCATGGCGACATATGATTCAAAGCGAACGAATTTCAAATGTTTGTTTGACAGCTCGCGGACAGTATATAAGCAGCGCGGGTGCGCGGGCCGCCTCACTGTAAATTCAGCTTTCTAATTCGTGTAGTTTATTTGCAATTAAGTATTTAATTATGTCATACTAATATGCTGTTCAATAAAACATAATGTAATAAGGTAAGATTCTACTTAGGTTTAGGAAAGGTTAGAAGTGCGACCCCACACAGAAACGTACGGCTATCAAAGTAGCTTTTGGGTTAGGTTTAGAACTGTGACCCCACAGGGAAACGAACGACTTTCAAAGGAGGTTCAGATTAGATTTGAACTGTAACCCCACACAGCAACGAACGGCTTTGAAAGTAGGTTTATGTTAGGTTTGAGCTTCAACCCCATACAGAAACTAACGGCTATTAAAGTAGGTTTAGGTTTGGTTAGAACTGCGACCCCACACATAAGCAAACGGCTATCAAAGTAGTTTTAGGTTAGGTTAAAACTGCGACCATTGCGATTCCACGCAGGAATGAACGGTTATTCAAATAGGTTTATGTTAGGGTAAAAATGTGACCCCACACATAAAGCGAACAGCTATCAAAGAAGGTTTAGGTTAGTTTAGAACTGCAACCCCACCCACACAAAAGCAAACGGCTATCAAAGTTGGTTTAGGTTAGGTTAGAACTGCGACCCCACACATAAGCAAACGGCTATCAAAGTAAGTTTAGTTTAGGTTAGAACTGCGACCCCACACAAAAGCAAACGGCTATCAAAGTAGGTTTAGGTTTGGTTAGAACTGCGACCAGTGCGACCCCACACAGAAACGAACGGCTATTAAAATATGTTTAGTTAGGTTACAACTGTGACCCCACACATAAGCGAACAGCTATCAAAGTAGGTTCAGGGTTAGTTTAGAACAAACTGCGGAATAAATATTACTAAATTTAAACCAAACTAAAATAAGAACCCGTAAAGGAAAACCTCAAGCACCATTCAAAATTGACTGATTTAAATTTACTGAAAGCTATTCTTCGACAGAATGACTTGTCGATGAAATGAAAATACTTGAACTTTCGTCTTTGAAACAACATTAACATAGTCAAGGCGAAACCCAAAAAAAAATCACAAATATTAAACTTATTTCGGCCACTTTTGAATCCCCTGAGAAAAAAAACAAAATAAATAGGATTCATTGTTTGCAGGAAACCGTGTAACATGCATAATATATAACTACATACAATCGAAATGTTACTTCCTTCTTTTTTGAAATCTGTTGAAAACATTTTTTTCATAGAAGTCCAAAATCTACGCGTGCGAAGCCGCGGGCAAAAGCTAGTATTTACATAAAACGGAAAAAGACAAATGACACTTATGACGACAAAAATTTCAATATACATAATAAATATCCCGTTTTAAGTAATACTAATAATGTAAATGACCATCTTAGCTTAAAAACTTATAATAACACTTGGCTTGTTAAGTTAGAATAAGGCACTGGTCTCACCGCGAGCTACTAAGCTATGAACTATTGGCTATAAACACGAACAAAAGATACGCACTCCCGTGTAAATAAAAGAGCTCGCGGTGAGACCAGTGCCTAAGATAGGAGACGATTCCAAATAAGGAGGTAAGATTCTTGTATTCCAACACTTTTCAGACACATCGGATGTCTCTAAAAGGGTGACATTAATAAGTATCTGTCACCACCACGACTCAGACCCTCGCAATCAGACCCGGCGACTTCCGGCGGAAGTAGCGCGGGCGCCGCGAACACGAGCTCCATTTCCGGCGGAATGTCATGGCGGCACTTCCGGTTGGCGAGTGATTGGCCGTTTATTAAAAATGGACGGTGGTTTTGACAGGATTAGAGGAAATACACAGGAAAAATCAATCAATCCAATACAATCGACGATGTTTCTCAGTTTGTATTGATACTGCCGGCAATGCTGCAATTATTTACAACTAGTGACCCGCCCCGGCTGCACACGGGTACTATACCTACATAAAAACCTTCCTCTTGAATTATGCTACCTATTTAAAAAAAATCATCAGAATTCGTTGCGTAGTTTTAAAGATTTAAGCGCACAAAAGGACATAGGGACAGAAAAAGTGACTTTATTTTATACTAACTATGTAGTAATGTTTTCATGAATACTCCTAGCTTTCTATCTGGTTCGGATGCTTAGTATAACCAACAAAGTTATAATCACATTAACATCCTAATGAAACACGTTTTAAATATTTAAAACATTATGTGATTTGAAGCAAGCCTTTCGCTTACATTTACATTAATTTAAAAGAAATTAGCGGCGGGTAATGGCTAGATTATACAGTGGCTGTAAACAAGAGGATGTACGACATGTCATTATAATATAAATATACTCTGTCTAAGTAGTCCTTGAACCTTCCCTCCTAGTAGGGAAGAAAAAGATCCATACTCGAATAGGTGGTGTGAAAAATATAATTATAACTGGATTAATTATTTACTTATTTAGTGCCTAGCTGTTATGGGCCTCTACCCGCATATCTGTCAATGTTGCTTAGTGTAAGAGGGGCGGCCTGAAAACCAGCGTTGTGTAGTTGTCTGTTTATTCGGTGACTGACACAACATATGCTGAGTCCGCTCCTTTTGTCACATTCAATGTGTAAAGTAGGTTAAGTATGGTTCGTGAAATATAAATTGGTAACTTTCTACCTACATTATAGTTAAAATAAACATTCAATTTATATTTCTCGGATATATAATGTATATTTTTCTCACACTTGTCCATATAGTTACTGACAATAGTTCCAATAAACTAATGTAATGTTTTCTGCATGCGGGTGTGATTAAATGCATTGTGGTGCTGTTATTTTTTTAGTTGTGGCAATAAATACTTTCTTATTCTTCTTATTCTTATTCTTATTCTAAGTATCGCTTGTCAGCCTCCGTAGCCTGCTCGTAGTTGGTAGTGACACTGCCTAAAAAGCTGGATGTTTCGGGTTCGAATCCCGGCGAGGCCATTATTTGTGTATTTATTTATCACAAATATTTGTTCCTTGGTCATGGCTGTCTATGTATTTAAATATCTATCTATTATAATATATATCGTCGCTTGGTACTAACATCACAAGCCTTAATTGAGCTTACCGTGGGACTAGGTCGATTTGTGTAAGATGTCCCAAGATATTTATTTATTTTATTTATTTACTACCGTGTAGAAAAAGGCGGCAAATTCAAATTTTCTACGGGAAGCGATGGTTACACAGAGTATAAATACCAATTTCTTGATGTTACTTCTCTTTTCTTCTAAAGTATAATGATTAGCCGTGTGGTGAGGGCAGTAAGAATACATTTGTCACCACCCCAACTCTTTCCATGGGTGTCGCAAGAGTCGACTAAGGGATTGAAGTATCAGTCATTCTTGACAAAAGATTGATGATGGCAGTAGCGTCAACATAGTGGACACTTTACTGCGATCGTCAATCCGCTTGCCCAGCGTGGCGATTATGGGCATTTATAGTAATTCAGATAACTTCTGACCGTGTTCTCTTAATGTGTTAATTCGTATAGTTAATAGGAGAGGCCTACGTTCAGCAGTGGACTGAGATAGGCTGATGATGTAATAATGATTAGCACACAGTATGTTACCATCAGGCTTTTATTGAAACCGAGGAATGAGCAGATTTTTAGCCAAACCTAATTAATCATAATTTTAAAAGTAATTAACTTTATGAACAAAATTCAGTGAGACGCAATGTACTTAAAACTAGCCAAGAGCATGTCGGGCCATGCTCAGTACAGAGTTTTGTAGTAGTTCAAAAACGGCTGCGCCGATTATTTTCTAAATTTTCCATGCGATAAAACATCTAGTCATGATTTTTTTCATATTGTTTGGGTTCACTAATGAAAATATAGACGGCGGAACAATTTTTTTTAATTCTAAAGCGGTTATATAATAATTCATGTAATAATAATATATAAAGGCCTATTTAATTGTAAGGGTAAAGTCGATATCGACATTGATTTCGATACATAATACATAATACTCTTACTTAATAGATAATAAACTAGTTTGGATGAAGAGTGAGATAGACACATATAGGGTAGCTAATGTAATAGAGTAGGATAGACGATTGAATAAAGAACACTTCCAAGATGTCATTGTTTAATTTAAAATGCCTTACATAATGAGACCTCACACTATAGGATAACAGCAAACTAAAAAAAAAACATCCCCACTTTACGAGTACAGGTAGGTCACTTTACAGTACCACAAAATCTTTTTTTTTTTCTATCACTTCTTCGGCGTGATTAATACGTATTCCTGTACCAAATTGCAGATTTCACATACTAATGGTCACTGAGCTATGCTGCTCACAGACAGACGGACTTGACAAAACTATAAAGTTCTTTGATTACTACGGAACCCTAAGAACTCATTAAGCTTTCAAAACAAATAGTGCCTATTATCGATAATTATATCGATATCGATAATTATATCGATATCGATATCTTAGCTTCCATAGAGCCGGGGTCCATATTATGTCGTATTGGCATGGATCGAGCATTAAGCTTTATACGCTATGTTCAGTTAATTATGCAAATTGGCAAACATCTGCCATAATCACAAGCGATAATCGTAAATAACCAACACAATTTAAATTATATGTACTTATTAGTTATATTATTTTATGACTTTGATGAGTATATATAAATTTTATATTATTAACGTTTTACTGAACATGTAAATGCAAATAAACCCTTAGTGTGAGCTAACCTACAGTTTGTGCTATAAAATATATTTTTATGAGAGTTTGTATCGCAATGCATTAAACTCACCGGTTAATTAAATAATACGTCAATATAAAAATTAGTCTTATTCTGAATATAATAAATGTTATAAACCGGTATCTGTTCGTAAGTTACCTAAAAATACATCGCACAAATTGAACCTTTGATAAAATCATGTAAGGCGAATCCAAAAATGAGATCGTGCTACTAAATGTGCTAACGATATACAGAGGGTAACGAAAATACTCGTAAATATATTAAATAACTAATTGAGTATCAAATTTGATTAGGAATAAGCAAAAAAAATCAAAATAAAAAGTTTTATTGCAAAAAAAATTGTCTATCTATATTGCGAGAAAAAATCCATAACCTTTTTTTACCAAAATAGATAAATTAAAAAATGTGATACCTAATATTTACATAGTAAAATTATATTTATATTCCTGTCAAAATATATTTTTTTAGTTTTTTAATATATATATATTTATTTATATAGATTATTATATACATAGACTAAATTTAACTAATCTAATTCAAACAAATTTGAAGGAAAAGGCACACAGATGTGTAACCTATTCTCCTGTTGATCGAGATTGAATGTCATATTTATACAATTATTCCCAGTTTTTTTCACTGAATATACCTTAAACAGATACGCACTATTTTTATACCTGAAAATTTTCCTCACAATTTTAGTACAATATTTAATCACAATATAATAGCTCTATTCGTCGGTCACACCTCAAGATACAAATTTAAATAACGAGGACCAGTCCATTAAAGGACCATTACGATATTTGCATACTTGATAAATAATCGATAACTCCTGTCGTGTACAACACTATTAATTTCACGAGCTCCACACTCAATCTTAAATCTTAAGTTAAATTATTCTGACATTTCAAATGCGCTAATAGGTACAGTCAACAAAGAATGTGGTCTACCGCTTTTCGAATTGCCACTAAATAGAGTCGAAAAGTCGTAAACCACATAAAATTGATGTTAATAGAGTGGTAGCACAATTATAGTATATAATGTTTCGAGGTTTTCGAGTGGCGGCTACGTACCGGAAGGCGCAGCGTGGGTAGGCCCCCCACAAGGTGCACTGATGACCTGGTGAAGGTCGCAGGAGTCCGCTGTATGCGGCGCAGGACCGCGGTCATTGTGGCAATTTTTGGGGAGGCCTATGTTAAGCAGTGGACGTCTTTCGGCTGATATGACGATGATGATGATGTTTCGAGGGATTTTAAATGGGTATTGATTTTTTTTATTCGTTTTGAAACACCACGCTGCGCTCCAAAACGCGCATTGTTGACGTCAAAAAAAAAAATACTAGGCTCAAGTGGGACTGGGACAGTTTTGGGCTGCCGGGTGGCCCGAGGAGGACGCTCCAAGTGGGCTCACCGAGCTCGCTTAGGACGCGTGGAGGTGGACCGCAGAGGAAGAGGAGTGTCGGTGTTGTCGTTGCCGCTCTCCCTATCCTCTGCGGCCGAGGTGGGATCGCAGGGGGAGAGGCGTGATGGTATTACGGAGCGCCACTCTCCCTACCCCCCTGCGACCTTGGCGGGGCCGTTCCGCCGTAACGGCGTCGGTGGGGCTGCAAAGGAAGAGGAGTGTCGGTGTTGTCGTTGCCGCTCGCCCTATCCTCTGCAGCCGAAGTGTGGTCGGCGGCATAACCACAGACCTGATATGCCGCCGGGTGCCGGGAAATCTTCCGGCACCTACGGTCTCCTTGTGGCGGTCTCGGGAGGGTCCGCCACAATGCATCATGGAGACCGAGGAGGGAGGCGCGCCCAACCATCTGGCGCGCCCAGCGTGGAGGGTCTTCGGACACCCACGAAGGAGCTGCCGGCAAGCAGCTGCCGCCGGCGGGGTTACGAATGTAAGCGAGAGCGTTCTCGTAACCCCGCCAAAAAGGCGACGAGGTGGCATATGGGGGGGTTTTTTAGTGGGTATACCGTAGGCCTCACTAGCCAAACGGGAGTCCCACATAACCGCTCGGGTCCCCTCCTGCACCCGGGCGGTATGCGTAAAGCATTTCTCCCCCCCTAAACAAAAAAAAAAAAGGCTCAAGTGGGACTGGGCTGGCCACGTCTATCGCATGTATCCCGATAGGCGGGCTGGCATATCCGCAAAATGGGTGCCGGAACAGCGACGCGGATGTGGCAGGCTCAGACGGAGATGGCGGGACGATTTGGAGTCATTCCTTGACAACAGGCCGGAGGAAGCACAACATCGGGAGTCATTATGAATCATCATCAGCCTATGATAGTCCACTGGACGTAGGCCTCTCCTATTAACTATGCGTTTACGCATTATATTATAAATGCCCATAATCGCCACGCTGGGCAAGCGCATTGGCGATCGCAGTAATGTGTCCACTATGATGACGCTGCTGCCCATCATCAATCTTTTGTCAAATAATGGTCAGTGACACTAATCCCTTAGTCGACTCTTACGACACCCGCAGTAGGAGTTGGGGTGGTGACAAATGTATTCTTACTGCCGTCACCACACGGCTGATTATGAATGATGTATCATAATACCAAAGAAGAAATACGGAGTTTACTAACGTCTGAGGTGGGATTTGAACCCACTTAGCCAGTTTTCCAGGCTAATGCCTAAACCACTCGGCCTGTGAGACTCAACGAACACTGTTCAAATTTCTCAGGAATATGCAATCTGCAGTGTTAAGGTGATATCAGACAGTTCACTCGGATGAATGTTCACTCACGTGA
>JALPQI010017882.1:0-19066 GCA_025490895.1 Thaumatotibia leucotreta
ACATCATGGATATGAATAATTTGTTATCTATAGTATATATTCTCCACAAATAACATCAAGTTTGTTACATAAACCTGATATTATTGATGGCATGAATGATACTTTTAAAGGTGACCTGAGAGCTACAGGGCTTTGTAACTTTTATGTATGTCTATTTCTATATAAATCTCATACAAGAATAAGTCCTTTTCAAACTCCTCATTTAGATACAATATCTAACTATTCGTTTCTTACATGAAAGTTGATAGATGCAGATATTATATACTATGTTTTGTCTAAGATGCTAATTTGTTGCATTGTTTGCTTTCAGACTGGTTTGCTATTTTGATGTCATTGTCATTTGCTCATCTGACCCTGATGTCATAATACTATTGTGGTTTGAAAAAAAAATGTGTTACCTACATTGATTTAGAATATATATAAGTGGATCCCCAAACAGCTCAAAAAAATGGCCCCAAAAAATGGGCTGCAGAAGTAAATATTGCGATCCTTTTGCTCCGCTGTTCAGTTCCGACAGTTGACATTTGGTCACCTTACGGTATAGCATCATTATTCCTTAAACATAAAAAGTTTCTACTATTTTGCGGTGTTGTTCGCAAATTTGACACTTATTGCTCACTTGACAAAGTTTTTTATTCTTTGAGTTTTTTTTATTATAGTTTATTGTAAGTGAGCGTTATTAGCTTCAACTGAAACATAATAGAAATGACTTTTAGTGCCACTTTTCTTGGTTTTTTTGTTTGGCTCTGTGCATCCATTTATTATTTAATGTCATTGGTTACCTACACTAATAATAACTAAATTTTCTATTAATAGTCAGGTCCATAAGGAATGAGCAGCCTAGAGAGAAAATTACAATGAGAGGCATCGATCTTATTTAGTCTTGATTACAATTGACAAAGAATTTACAGACAAAAATTTTAGAATTATACTTTTATTCCTAGTTTAAGCAATGGCAAACAATAATTTAATATAATGATTTGATCCTTTTACATGAAGAAGAGGATTTTTTAAAATGTAAACATGTTGGCCACTTAAGCAGTGTTACCACCTTGAGAAGGCATGTTGTGTAAGAAAAGGATAAATAGGGCTAATTACCTGATAGTAATAGTATTTTATCTGCTGATTAAACATTCAGCTATGAAAACAAAATATCAACAAGTGAAAGTTGATTGACCTTTTTTATCCATTTATCTTGAAGCTCCTATACACTTGACAAAGGCTTATCTGTTATTGTTCCTGACATTGACAGCTGTCATGTCAATACAAATTTGAAATTGCTGCTCCTTATTTAATTAATTATAATTAATTTTAGTATATATTTAGTGACATAATTTGATTACTTTGATTTATAAGTGACATATAAATACAGTGATACGTAAAAAGTGAAAATGGCTAAATCTAAAGTAAAAGATAACTGCAGTGACGACAAGCTGATGGCCGTTATTTTGAATTTAGAGAAGACTGTTTTTGAAATGAAACAGAAAATTGACGAAACATACGATATAATTGCACGACAACAAAAAGATTTAACACGGCAGAAGGAACTAAATGCACAAATACTGTCAATTTTAGAAAAAAAGGACACTAACCTCAGCACAAAGGAGTACACAATACACACACTGAACGATTCTGGCCCCGAAGCACTCACTTTTATTGATGTCTCTTCCCAAGAGAACCCCCAACACAGTGAAGAGTCCATTTCAATAGCACAACCGGAAACTATTACTCCCACTCGCCCCCTGAAGGCCCTGCCAGTGAAAACTCAGAGGCTCCGGTCTCGTCCCCGTCGTAAGGTGCAGTCAGAGGCTCTCGCGGCACAACCACTGGCCTCCCCTGATGACATCTCAGGAGTCCCAGCCATCAGTGCACCACGGCAGCTGCACCCGCTCCCCGTGTCGGCCGAGCGCGCTACCGAGCGGGCGCCGCCGGCTGCAGCACCAGCGAGACAGGCGCCGAGCTCTCAAAACAGTCACAACACAATATCACACTCAAGGATGACAACGGGAGAAACATACCACCTCAACAAGTGCCGGAACACTTGAACCAACACTTTCTCACTGTAGCTTCGAAGTTTAAATTAAACACTAATAAAGCGGACTCTGTACAGTACCTAAAACAATATTTACATAACACACCCACACCCGACTTAGTATTACCGACTATCACGTTAACGGATCTAAATCGTACGTTACGGTCCATGATTAAAAAAAATACGACCTTAGATATATATGACATCTCACTGAACATACTCGAGTGTATTTGGCCAGTCGTTGCAGGGCTACTCGTAGAACTCATAAACACCATGTTCACTTGCGGAGTATACCCTAGCGTACTAAAATCCACACGAGTATGTCCAGTATATAAGGGAAAAGGCGAAAAATGCTCTGTAGATAACTACAGACCAATTACAATTGTGCCAAATATTTCCAAAATTGTTGAGTCGATATTATCTACCACTTTAATGCACCATCTAGAATCAAATGACTTACTGACAGACAGGCAATTTGCATACAGAAAAAATAGGTCCACAACAACAGCTGCATATCAGATATACGACACAATAACAACCGCGTTGGATACAAGTGAAAAGGTAGCAGGGGTATTCTGCGATTTATCGAAAGCGTTCGATGTAATAAGTCATGAACTGTTATTGGAAAAGATTCGTCACTACGGAATCACAAATGGAGTTCATGACTTATTTGCATCGTTCCTTCGCGATAGAAAGCAGACGGTAGAGGTGAAAATGGAGGTGTCGGGTGGAAACATCAAAAGCATAAAATCCGAGGCAGGTGTATTAAAACAAGGAATACCCCAAGGTTCGGCGCTCGGAAATACCCTGTTTTTGATGTTTGTAAACGATCTACCTACCTCAGTGCCCGAAGGGAAGATGGTGCTGTTTGCTGATGATACCACCGTGATAGTCACCGCACACACGTATCCACAGCTTGAAAATAACATATCAAAGGCATGCGGTCAACTTCACGAGTGGTTCTCGGCAAACGGTCTCATACTGAATACCTCCAAATCTAATGTCATGATATTTTCAGCTGGACACACCACACACATGCCACTTATACAGAGTCCGATACCGAAATGCGACTCGTGCCGGTTCCTTGGATTCACAATTGATGCCAAGTTAAATTGGAAGGAGCACGTAGACAATTTGTGTAACAGGTTAGGAGGCGCCATATTTGCACTGCGCAAGCTGAAACCAATTGTCTCAAACAGTGCTTTGATGCAAATATACTACGCGTACTTTTTTTCAATAATTAATTATGGTATCATTTTGTACGGTAATTCAACTCATTCTGACCGATTATTTATACTGCAAAAACGGGCCGTACGAATATTGGCAGGCGTGAATCCGAGGTACTCGTGCAGAGAACTTTTCAAAAAACTTAATATAATGACCTATTACTCGCTATACTTATACGAGATCATAATGTTTACGCGTAAAAATATTCACATATTTAAACGGTCGAATATGGCAGGCAGAATAACCCGTCAGACGGGGCGACTACTGCCCGTGCCGCGGCGACTAGCGTTACTCGATAAGAGCCCGCGAGTAATAGGTCCGTCGCTTTATGAACGTCTACCCGCCGAAATCAGAAATGAAACATCACACGACATGTTTGAGAACCGATTAAAAAAATTCTTTTTGATGAATTCAATGTATTCTGTAAGCGAATACATCGAAAAATATACGTATTAAATTATATTTGTAATATTGACATTGTTGAAATCTCATTTTAATTTTAAATTGAATATATTGTAATTTTATTGTTTTTTATACACTTGACGATCTTTTTGTGAATTTAATTATGCATTGATATGTAGAATTTGTTTTATTATTATTATTTTATATACATTTGACGATCTTTTTGTGAATTTAATTATGCATTGATTTTTAGAATTTGTTTTATTATTATTATTTTATATACATTTGACGATCTTTTTGTGAATTTGTGCTATTTGTTAACAAATGACATGTAATTTTCATTAAGAAATAAATAAATCTATCTATCTATCTAATGAAACGAAAGAAGTGGAAATGTGTAAATTTTACAGCCAATAATTCTGCATAACAATTTTGACTAATATTTTTACAGTACATTTTGCTTCACCAGCTTATAACTGGAATGGGTGTTGTAAATTGTAAACTAGGTTCAACCTATTTTTTCTGTGTTAAATGTGAAATTATGATTCCTACTCAAAACATCATTTATTTCCATTTATACAAAGATAAATATTGTTCCCAATTCTTTTTTTGCCATTTGGTTATGTGGTTACAGTCAAGGGCATAAATATGTATACACTTTTTTACCTTATGCCGTGAAAATAAGGTGCAAAAGTGTATACATATTTCTGCCCTTGACTGTACAACCTCCTCTTGATGAAGTCCTCCATTATTTTTCTCATCCTTTGCCAAGAGATATAGGCACACAGAGATATACAAATGGTGTTTTTATTGATTTCCGTTATATTAAAGGAAGCTTATTCAGGTCAAAAATGATCAATTTCTCTAAGAAACTAGCGTCTTAACACTTAGTTATTAAGTTAATAACTTTATTACATCATAATGTTACTTATTTTGACATGTGCCGTCATAATAATATACATTAAGATAGTAAAAATTAAAAAAAAAAGATAATCTCGGAGATGTATAAAGTCTCCAAGTGTCTTAAAATTTACAAGTTATTTATTTATTTTTTGTATTTATTTGGGTTCATGTTCTTGTATTTTTTGGTTTTAGGATATCCAAAAGGATTTTTAAGACAAATTAATGGAATAATATGAAATTTTACCTTCCAATAAAATTGTTATTATGTTTCCTCAAGACGTCGGAGATCTTTAGATCTGGAGGAGTTACGTCTCCCAATGACCGATAGATGCCGCTAGCGTCTATGAAGCCGCTCCACACCCCGTAGCGCGCCGCTGTGACGTAGTTTCCGCGGAAACAGCTTCCTGTAATCAACCAGCTCGCACCCGGCGACTCGCCGCCATTCCATTGTTGAGGAGAATATAAAGTTTGATAAAAGATGCCACCAGGAAGGCATTATCCAGATCTCCGACGTCTTGAGGAAACATAATAACAATTTTATTGGAAGGTAAAATTTCATATTATGTGTTCCGTTCGACGTCGGAGATCTTTAGATCTGGAGACCTGTCTATTATCTCCTGGTGGCGAGTCAGCGGGTGCACAAATGTTAGGGCTCTACTGCCGTAAACCAATAGGTGTACATATACATAGTACAGATAGATAGATAAACATTATTCCTTAAATGCATGACATGCTTGACAAATATTCAATTAAATTTGAATTATGACGTGTAGTCAATAAAATTAAGAATACATGATGCATCGCTATGCATTCAGGCGTTAAGAGTCGGCTCAAAACAAGTCTTTACGGTTGGGTCGACATGCGATTTGCGTGTATCTACAGAGTAGATATCCGCAGATTATATACAGGACTTACTTATCCGTAGATTTTACGCATAACATTTTCGTTATTTATACGAATTGACATGTCCAGAATACTGGGTTCATATTTTGATGTTATCGAATTTAGAACGGAATTTCACACAGAAAATATACAAGTGAGAATTATCAGAATAATTGTCTATGTATAATACAGTTCAGTGCAAGGTCTTGCACTTTAGACCCAGTATTAAATTAACATTCCATATGTGCTTTTCTCTCCGATATGTCGGACAGCTGTTTAGATTACAACTAGTATTCTTTAAGCGATTAATCAAACAGGTACTTGGAAGGTGAAGGTTACGCCAGATAAATATTTTAAAAATAATATAAATCAAAGCGTATCGTTTGCTACGCTAAATGCGATCAAAATGCGAGATATTTCGTTACTTGATTTGATGAGATGGCAGACGATGTTATTTTTGGCGTACCACGATGACTATTTTCCATATGGACCTGTTTTTACTTTGGAGGAACGCCAATGGAACACCAGCAGACTTTTCTTTTGATTTGGTCAGTTGGCGTCGGTATCGCAGCATTCCGCTTAGCTAAACGCATCGTGCGTTCAGTTAGGGCTATTAGACTGAAACATACCGCGGCACGTGGGCGCTCGAGATGAGCGAACAGGTCGATGGACGGGGTACCCTAGCGGGTGAAGATCTGCTCAGTGGCCTCCGGGCGCTGGTGCCGCTCGGGGGCGCAGAGTCCCCTAGCTCGTCCGTCGACTTCCTGAAAGTACCGACCTGTAGGTATATGAACCGAACTGGTTCCGTAAGTTCTGAACCTGTAGTGCGTAGGCAATTCCCTGATGCCAATACTTTCTGCGTTGGTCGTTGTAACTAATAATCATACTAACTATCGATCTCCTCAAGTTCTCCTTAAGTTTTAAAGTGTAGGTTTTTGGAGTCGCAGTGCAGATTCCCTGTTGGAGACCATGCACCGGCTTCCTGTTGAGGACCGACTGAGAATGCGGTGCGTGGATCAATATACTTAGTATAGTGTTTCCTTCTTACCTCGATATGAACATATTTTATTACGTTCTTAATCCACCATGGGAGATTCCCTCAGAGTCCGGTTGGCAGATGAGATGGGAGCTGGCATGGGACTCTGCAATCGCCCGAAGCAGTGTTAGGGCCTGCGATAGAGCAACCAGCCTCCATGGACGCCTAAGTTCGTAAGGTTGAATCCGTCTAGGAGCGCACGGCGTTGGACGCGAGACAGGCTGTCTCGCAACCATTCATTTACCTTATTTTCCCTGCAGGACGCAAATGTTGTGGCTATGGTTTGAGTAAGGATTGCATCGTATTTCAGGTAGTATATTTGCCAACCTAGGTTTATGGGGGTCGATCTGGTAATCTGTACTACTTTTTCGACTGGATTGCTATCAGGAAATAGTCTTGATAGGTGATCAAACGTTGGTCAGAACTGTATCATGTGGACGCAGTCATGGACGCATCCAATTGTTTACTTACAAATAATATTAAGTATACTAAAACTGCCCAGGACCGGAGTCAGAGGTGAACAGTCGTGTTGGGGACCAGGACTTTCTTTGGGTCGTTGCGCTAGAGGAGTAAGTAAGTTCAGCTATTAATATGGGAGACCTTTAATCTGCTCTGGGAAAGAATAATCTGTGTAGGGATAGCACCGGGAAATGACAATACGCTTAGATAAAAACGAAGAATTTATATTCTGTGACGAGTATACCGGTGTTTCGAGCTATCTCTTCATGGCCTCTTTCCTCGAGCAGCTGTATCTCGAGCTCGCTTACTACCGGGGTTTTTTTGTCCCAAATTTGTTTATTGCCTTCGGAGAAATGGTTCGTTTTATGAGGAGGAGCCCGTATTGTTGGAGAACGAGTGCGAGTAGAGAGATTATAAGAGATCTGTTTCCAAACCTTGTCAATACCACCAGTTTTCAGAAAGCAGGCCCGCGGATTTGAGTGTCTTGAGGAATCCGGGGCTGGTCAAGCAGGATACATTTGTAGAATAACATGAGATTACGTTAGAGATTCCATTCATTGTCGAACAGGTCTTCGGTTTGGTGCAGTGTGCACTAAGTGTTCCTGCTTCTGCTGTATTGGATCGTGGGAGACTGCAGATAGTATTTGAATATAGATACAACGTACAGATTTCCTATAGAACGATAGGACGCAATTCCTTGTGACTCGGTCAGCCACTACAACGGATCCTTGATCAAGACCGAGAGGTCTGCAATCCCCCCAGCTGCAGTAGGCACGTATGTCTATCAGGAACACCCGAAGCAGGAGCGCCAGACTGTGGTTTGCAATGCTTCCGCTCGGCAGGCGGCGCCAGGGTGGTTGCCGGCATCAGCTTGGTTACTTACGTGATATGGGGGGGGTAAACTGACAAGAGTCGTTGGCGCTTTCGCGTTGGGCAGAGCTTCCGCCGTATGACGAATATCGCGGTCGGTGGCGTCATCCGGCCAGTTGGCAGCCGGCAGCGAGGCGTTATCGTGGCGTCATTGTATCGGCTTGGAGGGCCACTGTAGTTTCACAATGAACTTCATCGGACTAATTGTATTGTGACTTGTAGCGCCATTGCGGTGGCCGCGTGAATGTAGCGGTTTCGTGATCGGCAGCAACATGGAGGTGGGTTATACCACCATGCCTGGACAGCATCAGCATCGAACGGCAGTAGTATTACCTGTAATGTCATCATGGTGACTATAATTTCGTGGCCAGCGGTGTCCCGTGGCACCCGGTGAGGTCAATACCGATGGTGCCGTCGCGACGACTAGTGAAGTCGGGACCGGTGGCGTGGTTGCGGCAGCCAATGAGGCGAGGACCGGTGGCACCGTTGTAGCGCCCAGTGAGGTCGGGATCGGTAGCGCCGTAGTGGCACCCCGTCAAAAACGGGCTCAATGACGTTACGCTCAGGACGGGTAGTGCCCACGTGGCAGCTAGTGACGTCGGGGCCGACGGCACCGACATGGCGTCAGTGGGGTCAGGGCCGGTGGTGTTCACGTGGCGGTCAGTAGCGTCGGGACCGGTGGCGGCCAGCGTCGGGACCGATGGCGTCCCCGTGACAGCCAGCGACGTCAGGCCCGGTGGCACCAACATGGCAGCCAGTGGGATCCCCGCCCTGGTGGCACCGTCGTGGCGGCCAGTGAGGTCGGGATCGAAGGCGCCCCCGTGGCGCCCAGTGAGGTCAGGATCGGTGGCGCCCAGGTGGCGGCCAGTGAGATCAGGACCGGTGGCGCCCGCGTGGCGGCCAGTGACGTCAGGACCGGTGGCGCCTGCGTGGCGGCCAGTGAGGTCAGGACCGGTGGCGCCTGCGTGGCGGCCAGTGAGGTCAGGACCGGTGGCGCCTGCGTGGCGGCCAGTGAGGTCAGGACCGGTGGCGCCTGCGTGGCGGCCAGTGAGGTCAGGACCGGTGGCGCCTGCGTGGCGGCCAGTGAGGTCAGGACCGGTGGCGCCCAGGTGGCGGCCAGTGAGGTCGGGACCGGTGGTGCCCATGTGGCAGCCAGTGAGGTCAGGATCGATGGCGCCCACATGGCGGCCAATGAAGTCGGGTCCGGTGGTGCCCACGTGGCAGCCAGCGAGGTCAGGATCGGTGGGGTGGCCACGTGGCTGGCACCCACGTCAGTCTCTGTCGATCACAACATTCGTCGCCATCCGCAGACTAGACCCTTGGGTTGATAGAATATCATTAAGCTAACTCACCAATCGATGCGAGAGCGGAAAACGTAAAAAGTACCCAGGTCCAGCTACAGAGCCGGCGGCGGAGCGCGGGGTGGCCCCCGGCGCGCCCGGCCGCGGCGGCGACACGGCGGCGCGCGGGCCGCCCCCAGCCGGCGGCGCCGCGCTGCCCGCGGCGACACGATGTAGCGATGCACGTTCCCTCTCGTCGGGTGCGGAGCGGCTTACGTTACCGTATGAGAAGTAACGCGATCGAAAACACGCGTTAATCGGACGATTTCCTACTTAAATCTCGGAAACGCCTACGACTGAACGACGGTAACGTTCAAAACACGATCGTGGTCAAGAACGTATTTCGCCAGAAAAAGTGGGTAGATCGAAGTCACCTTGAAAATTGTGCGACGGACGTTATCGGTTCGAAAATACTTCAGGAACTCGATTATTCGAAACGAAATTTTAAAATTCGAATCTAAAATTTCCGTCGTAAATATTTAACGATAGACCACTTTCTTGACGATTAGCGAAACACTTCAAATGACTTCCTTAAATTCACTTCAAATGAATAACTTTTCTGTTCGAGCAGAAGTTCTGAAATATAATTACTGGGAATTAAGTCGATCGAGAAGTTAAAGACCACGTGTCGAATTTAAATAAAAATATGCGGACCTTCGGCCAAGACGGTCGACGAAACAATGGAATGGCGGCGAGTCGCCGGGTGCGACCTGGTTGATTACAGGAAGCTGTTTCCGCGGAAACTACGTCACAGCGGCGCGCTACGGGGTGTGGAGCGGCTTCATAGACGCTAGCGGCATCTATCGGTCATTGGGAGACGTAACTCCTCCAGATCTAAAGATCTCCGACGTCGAACGGAACACATAATTTAAATTACCTCTACAAATTGAAGTAATTAATAACGGCAATATTGTCATTACGTGTAAAATTAAATGATATTTATTACATTTAACGTTTTAACTAGCTTAAATAGCCGTTATCATTTCTGAAAAACACCTTAAAAATTAGAAAAGGCTACAAAAAACACAAAAAAAATGTATATTTCTAAGTAACTTGTGGGGGTGGGGATAAACAACTAACAATTGAATAATTGTTAGTTGTTTATAGAGTTACAAAAACATATTACTATTCACGACTCATGTTTCACTCTGTATAGTCGTTGGCGTCCAAACGGTTAAAAATATACAATAAGTCAAACTATTCTTTATTCAAGTAAGCTTATTAATAAGCATTTTCGAATCGTCTGACATTATCAAGAGAGAGAAAAAAAAAATCTACTACTGGTTCAAATCCTACACCGTTCCTGAGAAGAATCAGTAAGAAACTCAGGTGGACTTATTTTTTCCAAACAGTATAATACATCTTATTAAAATAACATGCATTAAAAAAATTATTGCAAAAAAATATATTTTTTTAGACATTTTTGAGAGTGCAGTGATATGCACGCATCAGCTTTCACCTCCTAATGTATCAATGCATATAATAATTTGTAAATTTTGGTTACCAGTGGAGCCGCCCAAGTCCAACCTATCCGCGGAGGCGAAGGAATGGTACCCGCCCAACTACACGCCTACGGCCTACGCGGAGCCGGCGCCCTACCGGCCGCAGCGCTTCTCCGTGCAGGACCGCCTGCGGCAAGCCCAGGACCAGAATCCGTACAACTTCGACAACATGAACTATTCTCTGGAGGAGACTGAGAATATGGATTTGAGGGTGCGTGCAACTATTTTAACCTCCTACAAAGTTGTCAGCCTCCGTAGCCTAGTTGGTTTTTAATAACGGCCTTTTTTAGGCATCTAACCTTATAACAGATGGCATATACCCGAGAAATTCGACCGGTGTCCGCTAATCTTGAGTGGCCTAGTGGTTTAGGCATCAGCCTCGAAAGCTGAGGACGTGGATTCAAGTCCCACCTCTGGCGTTGGTAAACTTCGGTATTTTTTCTTTGGTATATGACATCTTGTCAGTTTATCAGCCTCCGTAGCCTAGTTGATAGTAACCCTGCCTACGAAGCTGGAGGTTCCGGGTTCTAATCCCCGGAAGGGCATTATTTGTGTATTTATTTATCACAAATATTTGTTCCTTGGTCATGGCTGTCTATGTATTTAAGTATATATCTTATCTATTATATATATTGTCGCCTGGTACCCACATCGCAAGCCTTAATTGAGCTTACCGTGGGACTAGGTCGATTTGTGTAAGGTGTCCCAAGATATTTATTTATTTACTCTACTCAAAGTCATTGGGTAGAGTAAAGTGGTGCATTCAGACCAAACGAGCATTCGCTATTCTAAGTTAGAATAGCGAATGCTCGTTTGGTCTGAATGCACTTTTTGAATTTTACAAGACCTAAAAAAAAGTTATCCTCTTATCGCGATAGTTATTCATGAAATAAAACAATGACAATGGTATTACATCGCGTATATTAATTAATTAATTTGATTACATCCCGACGTTTCGAACACTTTACAGAGATTTTCGTCTACACTTCCTCCATAGTCAGTCACTCATAAACCATTGTCGACATACAATTTTGGTGGTAACCAAGTGCAGTAAAAGTTTCATCAAATTTTGTTTTATTTGTCAGAAATGCAAAGTTATTGAGATATGAGACTATTTAAAAAGTTTGTTACATTTATTTCATTAAAACAAATTACAAACTCAATCATTCTTGTGCAGGAGAACATCGGCAACCTGATAACCGTGATGTGCGAGATAACCTTCGACCCGGGCAAGTTCGACACCCTGTGCGGCCCACTGGTGGACTCGTTCGCGTCCATGCTGCACGAGCGCAGCTACACCAGGGCGCTCATCGACGCCATCGTCAACCAGGTACTGTACCCTATGTCAACAAAAAAATAAAAAAAAAAGGTAGTCCCTAGTAATGATAACTTTCGACCCAGGTAATCACTAGTAATGGTAACCTGTGTGACGGTGTGTTGGCCGTGTGGTGACGGCAGGAAGAATACATTTGTCACCACCCCAACTCCTGCGGGTGTCGTAAGAGTCGACTAAGGGATTGAAGTGTCACTGGCCATTTTTGATAACGATTGATCATCGGCAGTAGCGTCATTATAGTGGACACATTACTGCGATCGCCAATCCGCTTGCCCATCGTGGCGATTATGGGCATTTACCTCCTAATGCGTCTATACGCATAGTTGATAGGAGAGGCCTACGTCCAGAAGTGGACTATCATAGGCTGATGATGTGATAACCTGTGCCCACTGGTGGACTCATCGATGCTTAGACAAGTTGCCAATCGGTAACGCTTAATCGCCAATCGTAAACGAAAGGCAGCTAACTGTCTTTGTCGCACTAATGAAATGAAAGAGTGACAGAGAGAAAACTACGATACGCTACTAAGCGTTAGCAATTGGCAATTTGGCTTAGACATGAGCGCCGATGGCCAAATAGCCGGCGGCGGCGCGCCGGTCAAAATTGATCGGCGGCGGCGGCGTATCGGCGGCGTGGCCTTGACAACAGTTGTTCATAGATTTAATACCAAAGCCGAACTTTTCCATAGCAAAAATCAAATTGTCAGAGGGCTTGACTCAAATGCTCTTTAACTATCGATAAATAATTGACACTTAACAATACATCAACCTATCGCAGTCCACTGCTGGACATAGGCCTCCCCAATTTCACGCCACCGTCTTCGATCTTGGGCTGCTCACATCCAGCTCCTACCAACCATTCTGCGCAAATCGTCACTCCACCTTGCCTGAGGGAGGGCGTCCTACACTACGTTTACCGACACGTGGTCTCCACTCAAGAACTCGTTTACCCCAGCGGTTGTCGGTTCTACAGCTATTAATTAATATAGCCAGCCCACTGCAATTTCAGCTTGCTAATACGGTGGGCTATGTTGATCACTTTGGTTCTCTGCTGGATAACCTCATTAATTTCTGATTCGATCCCGCAGAGAGAAGCCGAGCATAGCCCTTTTTAAAGCTCGCTGAGCGACCTTGAACTTGTGGACCAGCCGTACCGTCAGTGTCCACTTTTCGGCTCCGTACGTCATGACGGGTAGGAAGCACTGATTGAAAACTTTTGTCATCAAACACTGTAGGATCGACGATGTGAAGAGTCAACGTAGCTTCCTAAATGCTGCCCAACCTAGCTGAATTCTTCTATTCACCTCATTCTCGAAGTTGTTTCTACCCATCTGCAATGTATGCCCGAGGTATACATATCTACTTCCCGTACTCGCCATTAATGTTGAATAGAATAGAATGGAATACTATCTATTGCACACCTTAACAATAAAGAAAACATGGTTAAAACAAACGAATATACAATTGAATGTTGATCCTTTCCAGCTCGGTGTCTTAATCATGTCCGCCCTCCATTGCATTTGAGAACAATTTCGGGAAGATAACGGTCCCTTCTGTCACCGCTCTATGAAATGGTATAGGATTTGTTTGCTGATTTTGTACTTGGACAGACATGGTGGCGGCCCCGAAGAGACATCTTATCGCTTGGATGTATTGCCAATCAACTTGAAATCGCTGAAAGGACTCCAGAACAGACCAGATCTCAATCGAGTCAAAGGCTTTCTCATAGTCCACAAATGCTAGACATGTATAATTTGCCGCACTGTGTGGATGTGGTCTATATTTTTGGCTAAGCATACAGCTAATGTAGTTCTAGGGTACACATGCTGCCAGATGGCCAACCGATAAATCTGTATTGCGAGATGCAAACACATGACTCATTTAATAGATCTTGGCAAACAGATGATTTTTTAGTATGACGAGATTCGCCCTATGTGTGGGGATTTCTTGGAAAACCGAGTTTTGTATTTACATATTTTTTGCTCATTTCATTGAAAGTTTTTTTTTTATTATTATATTAGTTGATTGATAAACAAGCATGCGGGGCTGCGTGATGGTAAACAGTCACCGCAGCCTAAAGACGGGTGTAACAACATGACATATTTCATTTCTGTTGGTGGGGGGACATTTCTGTTTCTGCCCATGCTCCTTTGTATGAAACTTTCATCAAATCTTTTATCTGTAATAGGGCTGAAATACAGTACGGTTTCTTTTTCTCTAGCTTTACTTCTTGCCAGTATCGAAGTGTTTTGTTTATTTGTACGGTTACAGATAAATCTGTATAATTATATGGCAGCACTGTTGGTAGGGGGCTAGGGAGGGCAGGCACCTGTCAATTTTCCAATTTTAAACTTTCATGCTTTTCTTTGATCTTCTTTGTATTTATGATCCATTGCGCGCGAGTCCGACTCGCACTTGGCCAGTTTTTTCTCTAAGAAAACATGATCGATAACCCAATTTTTGATACCACTTTTGTCCGCAGTCGATCGGCGAGCCGAACTTCCGCTACAACGGCGCGCGTCTCTGCTCCATGTACGACTCCGTGGCCCCTCCCGAGGAGTCCACCTTCCGGGCCTGCCTCCTGGAGCGCTGCTCCGCCGAGGAGAACAAGATCATCACCGGCCTGGAGGGCTCCGAGGAGAATGTCCGGGGCTTCGCCATGTTCCTCGCTGAGATATACACTCAGCTGGAAGATAGCCAGGTGAGAACTGTCTCGAGCGCTGCTCCGCCGAGGAGAACAAGATCATCACCGGCCTGGAGGGCTCCGAGGAGAATGTCCGGGGCTTCGCCATGTTCCTCGCTGAGATATACACTCAGCTGGAAGATAGCCAGGTGAGAACTGTCTCAAGCGCTGCTCCGCTGAGGAGAACAAGATCATCACCGGCCTGGAGGGCTCCGAGGAGAATGTCCGGGGCTTCGCCATGTTCCTCGCTGAGATATACACTCAGCTGGAAGATAGCCAGGTGAGAACTGTCTCAAGCGCTGCTCCGCTGAGGAGAACAAGATCATCACCGGCCTGGAGGGCTCCGAGGAGAATGTCCGGGGCTTCGCCATGTTCCTCGCTGAGATATACACTCAGCTGGAAGATAGCCAGGTGAGAACTGTCTCAAGCGCTGCTCCGCTGAGGAGAACAAGATCATCACCGGCCTGGAGGGCTCCGAGGAGAATGTCCGGGGCTTCGCCATGTTCCTCGCTGAGATATACACTCAGCTGGAAGATAGCCAGGTGAGAACTGTCTCAAGCGCTGCTCCGCTGAGGAGAACAAGATCATCACCGGCCTGGAGGGCTCCGAGGAGAATGTCCGGGGCTTCGCCATGTTCCTCGCTGAGATATACACTCAGCTGGAAGATAGCCAGGTGAGAATGATGATATTAGGGCATCTATAGGGGTTTTAAGATGCTATAGCTCCTGCATTTTGGATGTCTCAGGTGGTATGACTAAAACAAGATTAGAGCCTGCGTTCAAAGGATCCGAGGACAATCCCTGGCTTCGCCATATTCCTCACTGTGAAGAAAATTACTAGGATATACTAGAGATTTAAAGCGGAGAATGAGGAACTATCTTTCAGGCTTGTCAGCACCAAATAAATTTAATAAATATTTATTTATTTAATTGTTCGAGGGACGAAAATAGTGAACTGTAAAGAAAAAAATCTCTGAATTATCCGTTAAGTGTGACAAGATTATTTTGAAAATACGTTAGGGCGGATGATCAAGGGTGTTTGTTAAGAACTAAAACAGATGTATAGCAGACTGATCGGGTTACCTTCCGTGCCTACGGCCCTACCGCTAACTTTGAAATCAGCAAATTTCGAGGATTTGTCTTTCTCACTCTAATGAAGCCTCCATTGGACTGACAGAGAAAAATCCTTTCTCGGTAGTAGGCCTGATGTTGGAGGTTGGATCCGTGGCTTTGCTGTCCGCTGTTGGCACCGACTGCGCTTCTCCTGCTAGCTGAAGTCACCTGAACCGTTATCTCCAGAGTCCAACTTAGCTTTGGGTCCGCTCTTCGCACTCAGTCGTGGTGGCTTCTTTCACTCGCTGGTTTGACGTTATGATGGTAATTCGCGCGTTAGAGGTGTTTTAATTCGAAAGAGAGTTTACGAAAGCGAGAACTGTGTTGACTCAACGACGGTTTGAAATCACACTGACGTTTTCGCCAATCCTGGGGAGTGGGGAAACGTCAAAGTTTTAAATTCTACGTTGGCAGTACTGCCACAATAACCCGAAAATATTATAAAGGGTTGCAAAGCTGAACATTAATCTTCATTGCAGTCTCTCTCTCTCTCTACCTGGCTATGTATCCCACATGGTGGTGGGGTCAGCCTTCTTTATTTTTCTTCTCCACTTCGCCCTATCCTTGACATCGGTTTCAGAAACATTGCATTTAGCCATATCTGCCAGCAACGTATTTGTCCAGGTAGTTAGGCCTCCCTCTTGAACGTTTTCCGGGGACAGACAAATTCAGCAATTTTTTGCCAACATAATCGGGTGGTCTTCTCTTGACATGTCCATACCATCTCATCCTGCGTTCCTGTAGCTTATCGGCTATGTCACGGACTCTCAGACTACCTCGCACGTATTCATTGCGGATCTTGTCCAGTCTGGTGACTCCGCACATCCACATTAATCTTCATTGCACATAAAAGAAAAACTTTGAAGTACAAAAGGCGAACTTAATGCCATTAGGGCATTTTCTACCAGTTTAATATCATGGGACTACACAAATCAGCCTAGTCCCACACAAAGCTGAATTAAGACTTGTATCGTGTGTATTGTGTGAGTCTAGGCTTGGTCCATCATGTAACTAAGGTAACCCGCGATAGCAGCTATCTAAGTGAGTGTACGAGGTTAATGGCCGGTTCACATTATTCCAATGCCGCTGGATTGGGTGAGAAGAATGATAAGTTGACGGTCTTTCCAGTCACTGGACTGGAATGTTCACTGGAATGGGTATGTTCCAGTGCATTCCAGTGTCGGTTCACATTATTCCAGTAGCAATCCACTGGATTGGATTGCTGGACTGGAATGTTACTGGAATAATGTGAACCGGGCATAAGGAAACCCACGACAGCATCTAAGATATTGTGGTTGTTGCAGGGCGGACGCATCCGGTCGCTGGGCGAGAGCCTGTGCAAGGTGCTACTGCACCTGCTGGACTCCGACAACGACCTCAACATCAAGTCCGTCTGCCAGCTGCTCAAGGTAACCACGTCTTCGGATTACAGACTAGCGAGTAGCGACCCGCCCCGGCTGCGCACGGGTACTACACGGTGCCTCGCGAGGAACCCACATAATTTTAATGCTGAATTCCTGAGCATATTTAGAGTTTTTAACGTTATATAAAATTTCCTGGATTCGGCTTGGTTCCAAAGATAATTAACCTTTTTTTGGAAAAAGTTTTTCGACGTAACTCGTCATAAAACTACTTTTTGATTACAATGCTGCCACAATGTGTTCTAATATTACCACACCTTTTGCCTGACAATCAAAAAATAAGAATAAACTTGACGAAAAAACCTGTCCCTAAAAAAAAAACATTTAAAAAATTCGTTTTAACAAATTGTTGTTATGGTAAAAAGTATGAAAATGTTAAAAAGTATTCAAAAAGTCTAAAAAAAATCGAAAAAAAATTTTTTTTTTTGTGGAATTTGACATTTGGTCTCATAATATTTTTTGTTTATTTTGATGTCTAGAATGCATAGTTCAAATTATGTGGTTTCCTCGCGGGGCACCGTGTATAATAGGGTGGGTAATTTTTCAAAAATTTCGATTTTCTGAAGATAATAGTTACAAAACGGTGCCATTTGATATTTGATTATCACTCTTATTTTTATTATATTTTTAATTTAAGTTTTTCTGCCTCCGGATTTGATTAGTAATTTTCTTAAAATGTATGGAACTTCAAAAAAAAAAGTTATTATTTTCGACTTTTTTTTCGTCTCTTTTGGCTCCATAACTATAGAAAAGCTATTTCCAGGTAAACACAATACTCAAACATAGCTCAAGTTGTAATAAAAAGTAAAAACATAGATATCAACTGTGGTCAGTACAAAATGTACTGAAATTTCTATGAAACCTTCAATTAGATCCGGAGGCAGAAAATTAATTCTGATGGCCAAATAATTTTGCACACTCTTTGTCGACCTAATTACGGAACTATTGACAACTGTTCCTAGTAAAAAACAAATACTTTTTTTTTCTTCATACATCAGTGACCCACCCTAGTGTATACCTACATAGAAACATCCCTCTTGAATTACTCTACCTATTAAAAAAAATCTCATCAAAATCCGATGCGTAGTTTTAAAGATTTAAGCGTACAAAGGGACATGGGGACAGAAAAAGTGACTTTATTTTATACTATGTAGTTATTCACGTTCGCAAACCTCGATCAATCTGAACAAATTTTACAGGAGGCACAAATATCATACCTCTGCGACCATATATAACATGGACGTCTAACGCCAGCTCAAAAATGCCCCCAAAAACAATTGTTCAATTGTGCCAAGATGGGCAGGACATAGCGCTTTTCTTAACGCAGCGCTTATTTCGGCGCAACACGACAAACAAAACTTTGATGGACCAATCACAACTATTTTTTTAGTACAGATGGTGCCTTTTTTAGCCACTTGAACGTCCACCCCGCGCGACCATATTCCGGTCAACTGTCCGGGTTTTTTTAGCGACGTACGCCCCGCGCTGCGCAGTCACAAGATTTTGCAAAAACGTTTATATTTTATAAACTACTTAAGGTATAATAATAAAAAAAATCAGGAGTATAAATGAAAGTACAATTATTAAAATACAATGATAGTCATTGTAAAATACCTAATGATTCTTGACTATAATCAAGGTTAAACTTAAGACATCGGTAAAAAAATAAGAAAGATTTTTCTTTGACGACTAATTACAGGAAATTTTGAGCGATGACCCCTTATTTTTATAGCATATTAAAAAAATATACTATTTCACCTTTATAATGATACCACAAATAACAAATATAATTTTCAACAAAGTATCAAAATAAATAAATTAGATTACCTCCTCCAAATACACCAAGATACAAAAACACCGTA